>JAPYMA010002367.1:0-13616 GCA_035041965.1 Anisakis pegreffii
ACCCGAAGAGTCGAGTCGCTAGGTGGTGATTCGAAGAACGTCTCCCTCATAGTGCTGTTTAGTGACAGCTGAACTGGGTTGGATGCGATATCATATGTGCAGTTAATGGTCATTTTAAAAAGAGCATATTTCCCCCTCTTCAATATTTTGAAATGAATCATCAAATTCCTTGACAGATTGTCAACCAATGTATTGTTGGAGAGCCCTCAAAGTTACTAGGTGACAAAAGTTCACATTTACCTCATCATATTTTTTAAACATTCATAATGAGCAGAAATTCTATTTCTGCTACTAATTAGCAGTGGTGCCTAATTTGAAAAAAAAAAGACAACCCCGATTCCAGTTCAGTGTTTTTAAATTTCCTGCTCGGGCTCCACACATCTGAAATTGCAGTTCCGACGTTGCAATTTATAAATCCCGGCTCCAGCTCTACTTTTCCAAAATTTCGGCTGCGACTACAGATCCGACTCCGTATTCTCAATATTTCGACCCTGGTTTCACATTTTAAGAAACTTTGGCTTCAGAACTTCCTCTGCTCTGCTTCGAAAAAGAAATTATTGCACAGATTTTAACTGCGGCTACTGGGTGTTGCTGCGATAACTTTTTTTTGAGGAAGCCAAGACAAATTTTTTTGGCTTCAGCATTTAGGCATCACTGCTGATGACTGATTTAATATTTCAATGAGCAATTGCGATACCATATTTAGAAGATTGTTCTATGACATGCCTAATTACATTTTGATCGAACGTTTTAGGAAAACGAAAACTGAATAAGATGGATTATATGGAGAATAACGTATGATGGGAAGATGAACTGAAGATGTTAAAAGAAAAATGTTATTAAGTTCTTCATCAAGGTTATTGTGGCATCAGTGTCACTGTTATTATTACAATCAATTGTCAAATTAGTAAGTCATGACATATAATGCTGATGACGAGAACAAAATAATATATCAAAAAGATCAAGTGAAAGCACATGGGTGCTCAGCAGGAATGTATACGTGATAACATGTGACAGAAGAATGAATCTGCATCTAAAAATTCTGAAACTGTAAGCATCCAGTTCGAATAACTATTTTCCATGATTAAAACAACATTTTCGAATAGTTTTGTTGTGGTCACATTCGAAGATAGAGCATAAGCGAATTGTTTGAGTCAACAACAACAGACTGTTTTGTAGTTGTGTGATTAGTAAAGAAATTAAATTTTATTGAAGAACAAATGTATGATATAAAATGGATGAATAAGTACAAATAAGAGAATAAATAAAGTACAGGATATGGGAACAATCAAGGAAGAAACGAACAATCGATTGATTAATAAACTCACAATTAGCGTGATTTAGTAACAGATGATCAAAAGGTGTTAAAAGCTCAAAGTGATAAAAACTGGGCACTTGGAATTTACAACAATATCACTATGCTTGCGTAATAATTCGATATTGAGTCTGATGGATGATGTTTAAATGCTTAAGACATTTCATTGAGTACAAAGGAAGGAATGCTATGAACGAGTGCTTGTTGTAACAGATGAAGAATCATCATTAGTGGTTACATAACGATTATAAGTGAGATAGTTGAGAACGGGATGTCGGACAGGAACCATTTTAGAGCCATCTGAGAGCCAGTTGCGTGGTGCGACCACCTCGCTTCCTTCTTCACATAAACGCTCTTCTAACCACGAAGTAAAACGCTCCTTACGTCTAGCTACCATTATTCTGTGCTTCTGAGAACAAGGCAGATGACTAATAATAATAATAACAATAATAATAACACTGATAATAATATCCTTATGAATCAACTATTTATCTTCTTTATTCATCGTTCCAACTCAGTCGTCATTAATGTTTGCATGGGATCCTCACTTCGAAATTTGATAAAAACATGCCATTGTAAAAAAAGCATTGCAACTAATGGCGTAGCCAAGTAGTTATCATTATTGATTCGTCTTTTTCATCACTGTTATTTTAACTTCCGTTGATGACACTTTTCTAATTACAGAAGAATTACTAAGGTTGGGATTTATCGAGAATCTTACAAAATGGATAGAAAACGGTGAGAAATTTAAAATGCAAAACTACATCTTATAATAGATGGACTGAGGAAGGTTGTGTTATACGGTAATATAAGAATGGATCGATCACCTTAATGGCACGCTGTGGTGCACCACTGCGAATCAAGAGATCTGATGACCCATTAACAAAACGCATTCGATAATTGTCCGCCGATGAGAAACGAACATGCAAATCCTCTCGAATCATTGCCACATTTGAAGCTTTTTCCTTTTCACTTGGTCGTCCTTTCCCGCGTCCTTTTCCAATCTTCTTCTTTGCTTCTTCCTCTCGTCGCCTGTAACTTTCAGCAGAAATGTATGATCGTCATATGAAAGTTCAGTAGAAATTAACCACTGAATGAAAACGTATGAAACTACAAACAAACCGAAAAATTAGATATTTCACGTGTGATATAATGATGAATGAGAAAAACCTGCAACGCTCAACACCCTGCCGAACGAGTCGCATCAAAAAAACTGGCTTTTCAGCTATAGCTTCGATTTCATCCGAATTGATAGTAAATGAGGTTGATTCTTCACTAAGTGACTGAAATGATAACTTATTTCACCAATATTTCAATTATTATCGCCTTCTTATTGCTGACGGAACAAATGATTTATAAATGTAAATGTTTGCACTGATGAAAAAATAAAACGAATTCAACGCAAGCAAACAAGCTCAATGCCGATCACTTTTTCTATTGATGTTATGAAGAAAACACAAACTTTAATGTAATGACGAGCATAGAGGCTCCATTTATGATCAGCGCTCGAAAGTTTCTCAGCACTTTCCTCGACAGTGTCTGCATCGATTAACTCCATAGTAACCTTGTTCTTATCGTGCAGAAAATACGTTTTGAAACAATTTTGATTTGCCAATAACTGTAAACAAAAACGACTTCTGCCTATCTGCTCATAATAATAATGTCGATAAAACGACAATAACAATCAACTCAACAATGAATGGTAGCCAAATAAATATGAAAACCTGCTCAACAGCTGCTTGATAAGCAGCCTCGATTCGTTGTTCATTATGAGATTTGCTGTACATATTTAGGGGCTTTTCAAAGCGATATTTTTGATACAGTTCCATCGTTGCAATATTCACCTGAAAACTATCCCCCATCAATCGATTCGTTTAATTGCTTTACCGACTCCGATAATCAAAGGACGAAATTAAGTCGCACCTCTTCAGAGGACATCGCTTGCAATTGTCGACCCATTGTTGTGATTATTTTATCCATCGTAAATGTTATATACGCGTCAGTCCCGAACATATTCCTAAATTGTCAGCATAAAATGACCGTTGTTAACATTTCAAGACACCTTCTATAAAATAGTGATTTTTAACAGAGAACATACCATTGAGAATTTTCCTAATTATAAACACCTTATTAATTCAGCACTCGGAGATACAGCTATGAAACCATTAAATTCATTGGAGCCACGAACCTAATGCTATCCTCGAACGCAGATGCTTCTATCTGACCATCCAAAAGGTTCTTAATCTCCGAAATGAGTGCAATGTAAAAATTCTTGGGGCATTGTGCACTTTTCTTCAGCAAATGTAAACCCTTTTGGGTATCACTATTCACGCTTTGTTCCAATCGTCCACTTCCTTTATTTCGACGCAGTATCTCTTCACGTTCTTGACGCATTCGCTCTTCAGCCTTCAAACAAATTGTTTTGCGTTGCATTATTTTATATTCGACATTAAAAATTAGTAAATAAATACACAAATCGAGCACAAATATTAACCTTATAATTTTCGAGCATCTCAGATGTTTTCTTCTTTAAACGTGCCAATCTATCGCAAAGCATTTGATGAAGACGAACGAAAACACACCATGTATTCGCACCAAAAAACAACCGGTATGATGTACCTGAGAAGGGTTTCTTTTCCAACCCTTCGCTTATTGCTTCCTGGAACATTTTTTGTTTTTAATAAACGCTAAAATCAGTCAGTCATTTCACATCACGACCATCTGAAAATAACAAACATTATTTGAGTCCGTTGAAATGCATGATGACGATATATTAGTGCTGCTAACAACCGCAGCAGCATTACGTTTCTCGCTGCTTGCATTTGCTACTAAAGAAGCTCTTCTTGATGAACGCAATCCACCATCCGTGTCTGCTGGAAAGTACAAATTTGCAAAACATAAATAACGATCTTAAACCTATACGTAATTTACACTTACTTGCATCAGTAAAAGGACGATTATTAAAATGAAATGAGCTGTTCGAATTCTTAATAAAACCCGGAAAGATAAATACTGCAAAGAAACCATGACGTTCGCCTTCACTGCCATTATCCTCTTCGTCGCTCATTGGCTGCGGAGGAATATTGAAGAGCTCAGGGATGAAACGTTTTAACGTTTTCTTCGCATCTCGTTTCTCATCTTTTTGTATATTAGGTTGACGTTTCACGTAATGAATTACCAAATCATTCACATCATACAGCACCGACATATCTTCTGGATAATCATAAATACAATGTGGCCCTATCTCTGTACTTGCGTTCTCTTCTTTTCGTGTTTCACGCTGCAATTTCTCATTCAATCTAACGCCAAATTAGATTCGATCAAACGTGATGCATTTAGCAGTAATGAGAACACCTCGTTGGATAATAACCAAATTCGAAACATTAAAAAAATTAGCCCGGCGGATATATTTGTGACTGATTAATTATTCGATAATTCAATAAAAATATTAGATAGTTACAACGAAGAAACACAACAAACCTCATCAAAAAGTGTTTCAAAATGATGCACGATCATCTTAGAACGAAGTAATTTCAGATCGTTCTGCTTGAACGAGAGAGCTTGATGATCAAGACTTTTCGCGTAGTACTTCTCGGTTTGTTCTCGCCATATGCGATTGAACTGCACCTGCGCATCTCTCCACTCTCGATCCTTCTGACGCATCCGTTCGATCAATCTTGGCACAACCACCCAAGGATTCTTTCGTGCTCCTTCCAACATCTTATTCGCATGCTCTCTGTAGATAGCCTTTCAAAGAATTTTTGAAGGAATTCCCAGTAACTTGAGATGAGAAGAAATTTACTGAAGATCTTATGAAAAAAAACTAAAGTTTCAACTAACCCATAAATACGTTTCAGAGCACGATACATGAGTGAGGGTGACGATGCGCCTAGGGATGAATCGAGTCGTAATTTCGTTACTTCTTCCTTTTTGGTACGAGACATTTTTCGTTGAAGAAACTCAAGTGTCTCTAGTGCTGCTTTATTCACTTCGATAACAATATCTAACTGCAAATATATTCAATTTTCAATTCTCTAAAGAATTCTTCTCACCATTACAAAAGTTATACCCCTCACAACTAAGAATTAACCAAACAAGTTTCAGAGATGGTATTCCCCAACAATCATTACGAGAATGTTCCACGTTAGAGCTGATTCCTTAATCAAAACGCTGAATGACAAAACCCAAGTGCATAAATCATTGATTCAAACATAGCTTTTAAGGTGTAACAGCAATAACAATATAATAAAGTGCTGATGATGAGTGAATATAACAATAACGAAATGATGAATGAATAAAATTCAACTTACTTCGAATCGTTCATCTTCTGTTCGATATATGAATTCTTCGTACTGACTTTTCTTCGAATGAACACAAGAAGTATCTTCGGAAGACCACGATGGAAAAGATACCCAAGTATCATTGAGAACCGACTGGCATAACGGTGTTCTTCCCATACAAACGGCTCGTGGATAAGATTCGGGTAAAGAGCGATAACTGATTCCCAATCGTTTACAAGTTGAATAATCTGTAAATCAACAATTTTTTGCAAATTAATCTCTGTTTCTCAATTTTATTACGAATACAAATATTAACCCATGGAAATGCATCAAATCCAACGACGCTTATTTCATTCGTGACATTCAATGATTAGGCCGATCATAGAAATTGAACAATACCTATTTGGGAAGTTAACTCAGACGGAATGCCATCGCCGCTAGACGGTCTTTTACGACTTTTATCTTCTTGATGCTGGCCACCGAAACTGGAATCGTTAATACCAAGTATATTTTTGAATTCCTTCAGAAGATTTGCCCTTTTTCTGAAAAGCCTTAGCACTTATCCGTAGCAGTTTGCAAATATTTTCAAAGAATAGCAGTTAGTGATTTTCAAAATAAAAAAAACAAAAGAATGAATCATGAACAGACCCTATGAAAGGAGTGATTAGTTCAATAAGTTCGTTTTTGGTAACGATATTCTTGTTGTACAGCATCAAACAACGAAGAAAATTGTTGTACACTTCATCATCAGACAGCACTTTACGAACCTGCAATAGAATAAATTACTTCCTTTCTGACCAACAACAACACCAGCTAATTAGAAGCGACGAAAGCAGTTTATAGGTTGTACTTCCAACTTCCAAATGAACATACCTTGTCGAAGAATAACAAGTCATCCACTGTAGCCAATCGCACCGCTTCATTAACATCGAAATCATACGTTATTACATTCGATGTACTCACTTTTGCCTTCTAGAATCAACCGTTTATAATTTTAAAAATACATTCGATAAGCCCAAATCAACACGCTCATATAATGCGGCTGCTAACAGTAATGAACTTGAGAATAGAATAAAATTTGCATACCTTTGCAGTGACCGATTGCTGAGATGATCTCGAAAAACTACGCTTATGGAGGTTAACTGATGAGACATTGGATGCATTGGGTATGTTAACTGGCGATGACTGAGGTGGTTGCAAGGCATTCGAGCTGCTATTATTGGTGTTTGGTACACAAACCGGTTGTGGTGAAACCACGAGTGATGCACGCTCAGCATTGCGCGATGCTTTGCTCTGATGCTGTTGCTGCTGAACAAATGGCAATTATTCATTTACAACAAAGCAAAACTTCTCTATTATGTATGACATCAGCTTCTGTATGTGACATCTAATCAGATTGCGAATCGAAAAACTAAAATCATCAAAATCAGATATCCTCACCTTAGAACTGAATTCGTGCGCCGCTTCATTAGACTGTAAGTTGCTAGGCACTGACGGCTTATTTAAAAATCCGCAAGCATCTGGCAAGAACTGCGAAAATTCGCGAAGTAGATCTGGTTCACTTTCGAAGAGCACAGCCACAGAATTGTAAACTTGGCTTTCAGTCAGCGACTGTGATTCCCCCTTCACAAAAAACACAGTCATAGAAAGACAAATAGATGAATGAACAGTAACAGAGAGGCTAATTTTGATGCAACCGTAAGGATGAAATATCTGAATCAAAACTGAAATTTACAAAAAAAGCAACTAATTGCATAATACGCAACTAATCATAACTTTGTGAACATAGTGAGTTCATTTGAAAGCGATGAGTCGTCAATTTCTACTCGAATATAACAGAAATGAATAACGGTTGTATCATTATTATGAAAATGGTCTTTTAAGAAACGGAATGAAAACCTGTGGACGACTTCCTTTTTGTTCTTGTTGATAACAATGGAGAATTTCTAAGAATTGACGATAGACATTGGGTCGATTCTGGAAACGAGCCTGAAAGTTCGATCATGGGAGGAAAATACTTGTAAATGAGAAAAAGAAGCAATAAATCAGTGAGTGAAAGATACTTTGATTTTGTTCACGTAATTGATTGCTTGGTTGAACTCGATCGGTGATTGATCAGGAGGAAGTTCGACGTTTTGAGACGGAGGAGGAGCAGATGTTGAAGCAACAGTAGGTTGGGGCTGATGGTGTTGCTGCTGCTGCTTGAGATCAGCAATAGGTAGTGAAGAAGAACAAGGTAGTGGAAGAGCAACAGGTTGATGAGGTACGTTGCCAGAGCCACTACGTTCAGCACTCGATGAAGGTGGTAATGATGACGACTGAACCACATTGATATGAGCCGCTAACTGTTGTATCGTTGTTGTGGATGTTGCCGTACTACGTTCTGAAATGACATCATTAGCGCTAATATCAATATGAAGAGGATGAAAAGGAAGCGAAAACGAGACGTTGTTGTTGTTCATTGGATAGATTTGTTGTTGCAGCACAAAATCGAGGTACAGATGCTGTTGGTTGAGATGAAGGCGACGATGTGCATGGTGCAGATGAAGAAGGGGTACATTCAACAATTGCACTTTCTGAGGATGATGCCTTCGAGCTCGTCGACGAAGTTACTACTGACGGTGTACCACACACTGCAGTTACAACGTTTGTTATTTGTGTTGTTGCTGATTCGTTGCGTCCTACAATCTTGTTGGATAGATGATTGGAACTATGCACTGCATAGGTAAAAAAAACTTTGAGTTATGGAAGAAACTTATGCATTCTTTTAACATACCTTCATCAACTATTTGTGTGCGACCAGACGGCTCAGAGATTACAATTTTGTTTCCATCGAGGCGCACTTCAAATCCTGGAGGAAGAAAAGTGTTGAATCCAACAATTAAGTTTGGACGACCGCGGAATAATCGTGAAACACGTCGAATGACACCCGGTGTATCGATCCTGCAAGAAATACATTTATTTAACTTTTTTAGTTCTCAGTGCGCATTATGACAATATTGTGCATTAAGAAATAATGGAATCAATTGTGAATCAGATGATGTAGCATGAAGCAGGAGAAACTCACGTGATGAAAGGTAAATGGGCACATAAAACAATAAGTCAACGTACGTTTGTGACTTGAAATCTTTCATAATATCCAAAAAATCACTGTACACCTCAGGCGCTTGAGAGAATTGTATTTTCACTTGATCGAGATACGAAAGAGCATCTTCCACACGTAAACGCTTGAATATAAAAAGAAAAGATTGGTGATGATATATATTTTTCGATTCTCAAAGGGAAAGCCTACGTCTTAGTGTTAGTTTGCGCTTCGAACTGCCAAAAAGTTGCATCCACAATTACCTAGAACAAGCTCATCACAGTTGATCAGAAAAAGAATTATATATGATATTATATGACTTTCCATGATAACTGCACTTCATTACAGGTTCAGCTAATTTCACTTCAATTCACACTGATACATTCACTAAGCAATCTAATTCAAGGTATGACCCACAGCTCAAAATGTTCCAAATGGACGAACTGAATGAATAAATGACAAACCCGTGAATTTCCGCGATTAGATACTGCATTGCCAGGACAATGTGGACGAGCTGTTTCATAACGTTGGTAAAGATCAGCCACCGCATAATTATGGGTTACATTCAGCTGTCTGAAAATTCAAAAATTCACCTGTAAATACTTTTTCTTTGCTATTCGTTAAATTCACTGATATTCCAAACTAAACAATAACATACGGAATTGGCTGTTGACCGAAAATCATAGCTGGTGGAGGATGGGGTACAGTGGACGAATTCAGATGGGATGCTGGCAATCTTATGCCGTTTCCACCATTCGCACCAACTGTTCCTTGACGTTGACCATTATAAGACGGTTGCTGGTCCATTCCTTCAATAATAAAAAACTGAGCTGAAATGAAACTTGCGTCTTGGATCACCAATAAAGAAATAACATCACGAAATGATAATAGTGTTTGGAAAAAAAAAATGATAATAGTGTTTGCACTGCATAACATATCTATGAACACATTTGCTACATTCCTACAAACTTCATGAGCGCTAGTTTTTGTTCCCATTCATTCCGATTAACTGCTTCACAAAATCTCAGACTGAATGAATCTTACGAACCGGTCACGGCACCAATCAAACCTAATGCCGCAATACTGCCGTCATATCATCAGCTTACCAGTCATGCAGCGACCATAGCATAAGGAGAATGAATTTTGTTAAAAAATCATTACGTTGAAAACTGACATCGTAAAACTTGGCGATTGCCAACCAAAAACAAACCCGCAATCCGCTTCAAATAACAATCTATGACAGGTTATCAGATCCGATTCAGACGAAACGTGATGTAAAAACGGTGCGTACGCACTTCGCCATATGCGCGTGTCGGCGGAAGGAGGGCGGAGTCACGCGCGAGGAGAGATATGATGCTGATCGAATATGAAACTGATCCCGCTCTCCGTATCAAAATTGAAAAAAAAATCGCCCGCTGCATTCTTTTTTATCGCGGTCATTATCACCAATAAGTTTTGATCATCACCACCATCATCAGTTTCTACGCACTGATAAATTATTCTTCAATAGATCATCACATTCAGCTGGTGGGAATTTTGAAATATTTGGTTTGGCGAAACCGAATTTAAATATTCCCGAAGCGGGAATACGCCCAAAGCGAAATGTATAAAAGGGTTCTGTTTCATAGCATAACTTAATTCCAGTTCGATGAAATCGGTGAGTATTGCTGCTCGTTCAATTCGGTTAATATGGTTGATAATAAAGTGGTTAATATGGTTAATAATATATCATTATGGTTAATGGTTAATAATATATCAATAAACGGTTATACGAAATACCAAATTATGGTGGTTATTACATGATTAATATCTGGATATATGGCTCTATAGCGAATTATAATGGGACAATATATTACTACGATATGACTATATGTCTACATGGTTATATGGTTGTATTCTAAGATGGATATTTACAAGAGCGATACGTGATGACCGGACGACAATAACGGATCGTTGGTTTAACACGGATTAACGACGTGATGGATCAACACTTACATAAGCCTCAATAAATCCGAGGTATCAGTTGATATTATCTATTCAATTAATTGCTCATATGGTGCAACATGAGAAAGTAATGCAATAACTATATTCAACGTGGTAGAATAATGAAGTATCGATAAAATAAACACAGTTCATGCGGATGGAATCAATCGATGATTATTGGAGTTTGAGTGATTCTATTTCAGAGTATACAGTTAGTATCGTCACTGTGCGGAATACTTTTATGTGATAGACATTGAGATGAAAATAGTGATGTTGTAGTTACTAGATAATGTCAATGTTTCAATTTCAATACATCTTCTGGATTTGATACAATATTTTCGCATTTTCAGGCTTTCGCCGGTTCTCTCCCTCTCTTTTCTCTCTCTCTCTTTCTTCTCCATTCTCTTTCTCCTTTGTTCGCCGGATGGACGACTGGACGTGCGACGAGGACGAACGATGGTGCGAAGCCGGTTCTCTCTCTCTCCCTCTCTCTCTCTCTCTCTTTGTTATTTTGTTCGCTGGATGGACGACTGGACGGACGACGGACGGACGGACGATGGCGCAGCCGGATCTCTCTCTCTTCCTCTCTCTCTCTTTTCCCTCTCTTTCTCCCCTTCCCGCTGAACTCTCTGCCCTTTGGGCAGAGAGGGAGGCGGGAAGGGGGGAGGAGGGTGAGGAAGGGCGAGGGGTAAGGAGAGGGGGTATCGCCGGCGACCAGTCGGAGAGGCGTGAGGTAGGGCTCATCGGGACTTTAACATGAGCCATGAGATAGAATTTTTTGGGGGTCGTTGTGAGGTAAGCCTTGTCTTCGAGCGTCTTCTTCTCCGTCTTGAGCATGAGTGAGTTTGACATGAGCGTCTTCTTGTCTGTCTTGAGCTTTGAGCTGAGTGAGCTTGACTGAGCATGACTGTCTTTTAATTGTCTGTCTTGAGTTCGGTAAGCTTATGCCCCGTCTTTTCCGCTGTGGCCACGGTTGGCCTTTTGAGGTTTGGAACCTTCTTTCCTCTTCTACAGGTTCCTGCCTCAGCAGCAAAAAAACATTTTTAATCTAGCCACTGAGTTGGCTTGACTGGCAAAACAGCTAGTCAAACCAGCTTAGCGCCGGTCCCCAGCCCGGACAAATAGAGAGGGAAAATGTTCTATTGCTTCATTTTCAGATGTATCATATCAAGTGTCGAATTTCGAAACTGCTACTACTTTAATGGATTCAACTCAAATCAATATAAACTCCGTAATAACAAGCGACAACGACTATCATATATAGTAGATATAATCACGGCTATCATATGTAAACGATAATGAATACCAATATTCAATACGTCTTCAACGGCTATCACATATAATCACGACTATCATATATAATCAAACGAATACGAACCACACAAGTAAGACAATACGAGTCACATAATCAATACTGTCAACTGGATATCAATATAAACTCAAAAACTGTAATATCATGTTGAATTTTGAAAGCTGAATATGACTTCAGGCTATCTGGATTATAATGATAATCGGATAATGATGACCATTAACCGTGTGGATTACAATTATAGCATTATAATAACATTAGACTGTATTATAAGTTGGATGTTGCACATAAAGAAACAACAGTTCATTATAAGGTTCTACATACTACAAACATAAAATACAGGTCGTAACTACACAACATACTACATAATTGTTATGTACGAATGACAGAACTTTTTAATTCTGCCGTTGATGACAAATAATTCCACCAGCTTAATACAGTTCAGATTGCTAAAATCAAGACGGCTTCTAGTTGGCACACATTTTCATAGTTGAAGTCAGACGGAACAAATTGTGAAAACGAGAACATGATATGCATGTTTATCACCCCGTACATGCAACATTAGCAACTCGAATCGTAGTTAATGATGTTACTAGGTGATATTTTTTGATTTAATATACATAATGTTTGACGATTCTATTCGGTTCCTTTCAGGAATTCGATCGGTGTAAATCGCAAATTATATTTACCATACTTATATCATTATAATTTAAGATTATAATCAAAACTACGATCAAAATCAGAAATATAATCAAAAATTACGATGAAGTCAATCAAAAATCAAAATAATATCATTCAAACAAAACAATAGTACCCTAGAACAAATCGAACCTTAATGATCTGCCACAGAGCGAGAAGCGACCAGAGCAGGTGAAGTGACGTCATATAAGCCACAAAACGTTTTAAGACTTCTCATCATATCATCAGTCATTCGAACGTAATGAAAACATCGTTACATTCCAATATTATGCTTGTTACAATGTTACATTCAAAACATGCGGAAACTTTCCATGATATCTTTCCATTCTATCCATGTTACTAACCATAATATCCATGGTATCTGTCCATGATATTACATTCTTACATTCTCCTAGTTACCTGTTACATTGTTACACTCAGAATATACGGAAACAAATTCTCCCGAAAAATTTTCATCGGAAAACATTCGAAAACAATAGTTCTTTCAATGATTACTGATAAAAAAATTCCATGACATCTTTCCATCTGATATCAACTTACGCAAAAATTTCTGAAAAACCTTCCTTCGAATCCTTTCCCAACAAATCTATTAACAATCTGATATTAAAATTACATGCATCTTTCCTCCCGAATTTCCTAAACCAAAATTTCCAAACTTCTGGGAAACCTTCTTTCGAATACCTTCTTAAATCAAAACTTTCTTTCGAAAACTTAATGATTCTCAATGATTCTTTCCAGAATTTCTGATTTCCAAATTGCATGGAATCTTTCATTCCGGATCTAAAATGTCCATAAAATCTTATTATCAAAAGTATGTTTCGAAACCTTTCAAAAATCTTTCTTTCGAAAACATTCTCAATAATTCTTTCCACAACTTCTAATTCTTAATTGCATGGAATCTTTCTTTCCGGAACTAAGATTTCCGTAGAATCTTACAATCAAAACTTT
>JAPYMA010002369.1:0-13442 GCA_035041965.1 Anisakis pegreffii
TATGGATGCTATCCATATTTTATTTAAAAATACCCATTTTCCGGTTCATTCCGTTATCACTATAACGAGGTGCAAAGGAACCAATTTTTATTTTGATCCGTTCTGTTTTAATTAAACAACTTTGAAAGAGCTATGATGACTACGTCTTGAAGAGATGAAATGCTTTAAATGTTTCCAATAAACAGTCACATCATTTCTGAATATGAATCACCGTCATCACCATAACCATTTTCATTGATACTGCCTAATGACTCGTTCACACCTGTTCCCTCTCAACATCCCTCGATTCTACTATTTTAAGTTAAGTTTACCTGTCAGCTCGATCGTTCAAATTGTCTAGCATCTATTATTATTCTTTAATTATTATTCGAATCTAAAATCAAAGCTAATAGACAGTGAATACTATTGGTCGGTCAAGGACCTTCGTTAAGTTCACTTTAAGAGGATTTATGCGGATTAATGCGTATGATTTGATAATAATCAAGCGGAAGTATGGTAGATGAATGCATAAAGAGATTGAGAGAGCAGACACGAAACTATCATATCATCTAAATGCGTGATTTTATCGCGATATCATCTACGACTAATTATGCATTTTTTGAATTGTAATTGAAGATTTTATTATTATTATTATTATTATTATTATTATTATCAGTATTACTGTTATTGCTGTTATTAACCACGACCTAGTACCGTATTTTGATACAGTATAGGAAAAAAGTCTTCCCCATTCAATGATCGTCATGACCAACAACAATTTAGAGGCAAAACTTTGAACATGCCACAGTGATCATTAATAATCAATAACGAACAGCACAATTATATAAGAATTAATCTACAGTTGTTTCGCTTTAATGGGTGCATTATTAATCACTCACTCTACTGACCATACACTCAAGTGCTATTCAGTTCATGCACACTTGAACTACGTTCAAAACATATGCCTAATCATTTCATAATACCACTTAGCGATTAAAATTGAATAGATTAAATAATGCTCATTATTCTTGTTATCATTATTATTAATGCCATTATTATTAATATTATTATTAGTATCATCACCGATGAAACGATTTAGGTTTTCTTATGCTAATATTCACCTTCAGTATCACTATTATAATTACTATCATTATTAATAACAGTAGTGTATAACTATGCTTTATATTACGATATCATCAATAAAAAATAGGTTATAACTCACCTTTTGGACCAATGAAGATGGTTTTTAGACCGAAGTATTTCGGTACAAATTTGGCGAGTCGAATAAACAGTTCCCTGTTCCGATCGTTATCAAACTTACTTGAATTATTATTATTATTATTCCTCGATAAAACATCGTTTAAGATCCACTCATTTATACGATCATATACAGCAACCTAATGTTGAAAAAACATTAAAACTGAATCATCAGTGCTATCATGCATATAACAATGTTATGAGCACCAAAAAACTGTGACACAAATAATGACAATATTTTATGATTTCGTCAATAAACATAATAAAATTCATTCGTTTATTTATTATTTTTATTAATAGACTAAATGTATTCAACGATTTTAGACGTCAATTATGTGGAGATTACGGCAAACCTCACATTGTCCACGGACGCCCTCCTGGACTGGTTTCATAAGCAGTTCACTCCCCTTCTCTTTTATGAAACCTTAAATAGTAATGATTATTATTATAGAATATTGACTATGATAATGTATGGGTAATATCAATAATAATTATCATTAATAAACGAATATGATTAATATGCTACAATAATATACCAATTTCACGTTCCCCATTCCTCACAACAGATGGATGATGTCCGGCGATTTGTTCACTAAACCATTCAAAATTCTCCGGTAGTTGTGTCTGCCCGGGTTTCATTTAATTTTTACGCTGATTCTCCTATTTGTTAAATTAAAAATCATTTATTATTATCATTATTGTTATTATTATTTCATATCTCAGCACACTCAGTCAAATCATTTAGTTTGTCCTCAGCCCACACACACCACAATATTCTCTCATTATTTATCTCGTCTCGCTGGATATATTTGATTAACAACAAACAAATCAACGCAATAGTGAAATATGATAATAGAACCACCTGCTTTCCTTTATTATATGTTCATTTATATCATTGATATATTATACTAACCAACAATTTATCCTTATGGAACATCTGAATTTGCCTAGCAGCTAACAATTAATAACACCTATCAAAACAACAACAACAACACTTTCGTTTCATCAACAAATATACTTCGACAGATATATGTATTGACAAAGCTGGCAAATACTTTCATATCTTTTATGCTGCTTCAAAAAACGCATTAGAGAACATTTTATTTATGATAGTAATAATATTAATAATGATAGCAACGATATTATTTAAATAAATGAATATTTATTGGTACAATCCTCTACTCTCACAAATACATTACCAAATTTAGTAAAAGGCGTATCATCATTACAGTCATCATTAAACAAAAATCACACAGCCATTTTTGTAACAAAATATATAATGTTTACAATAATAACAGTAACAACAACAATAATAATAATAATAACAATAAATCAGATTAAGATATCGAAAAATATTATAAGGAAACAAGTACTGAAAGAATGATCTTAATAAGCCTTGATTCATTTGTCCTATATTACAGTATTACTCATAAACGATAACCGTCAAGCACATAATAATATTGATCAACGCCTTCACCTACACAATATGATAGTGGAAAGTGATCGAAGTTCGACATCTGAAATAATCATTACTACTTTCGATGCTGTTTTTCTCGTAAATACTAAACTTCGAAAGTGTTACATTTCGTCGAAAAACGAATGATTAAAACATCAAACATTAACCCATACATAGATTTGGATAATGCTCAACTTTCTAACATCGCATACAAATGAGTCATTACACAATTACTTATTTCTCGCTATACACATAGAACATTAAATATACCATCGGATTTACACTGAACACAAATTTTTATTATCCATAAACTTTTTCTGAGGTGCGATATGTGTTTACGCGTTCTTCTGATGCTCTCTTATCTTAGTTGGGGCATGAACTAAACTAGTGCGCAGATTTGCTTCATTTTGCCTGTTGTTCTCCTAAAATTTTTTAATGAAATCTTCTTTTTCACTTTCTTCTTGATTTGCATTCGTTTCAACATTTTCATGCCTCGAATAACGGAGTATTCGAATGACCTTGTCCGCGCTCCTTTCTCCATCATTTATTGCTGCTGTTGATGTTGCTTTTAACATCAAATCATTATCAGTGTTTTTTTCCTTTTCCTTATCAGTATTATCAGCAGTTGGCGACAAACGTTCCAATTGTGTGATTTCTTCGAATTGCGTGCTCTGCTCATCCTCATTATCAATGTTCACATAAGTATGCTGATCATATGTGTTGGTTGAGTTGGATGATTCGGCCGCACAACAATCATCCCCATCATTATCGCCATATACCATCACCTCACTATCACTCGTTAATAAACTCTCATTACTGCAAGCGTTATCAACACTACGAGAGAACTGCATAGAACAATAGTCATTCGAACTAAGCGCATTCAGATTCACATGCACATTCGCTGTTGCATTAGCATCGATTGAGTATCGTTTTGACTGTTTCGATTTCGCTCCGTGATTGTGTGTTGCCCTCTTGGTAGCGCTCAAAAACATATCGTTTCCATTTGTATATTTATGACTCAATTGTCGACCTCTTCCTCTTATCCCTGTTTCCTCTTGCTCCTCACCTTCTTCCCACTCATCGTTAGTTGTTGTCCAAGCAGTATTCCAATCACTACCTGACCAACTACCGCAACGTCGTCTCGATAATGACGGTCGCACTCGCAGTGATATTGATGCTAAATCTGCTTCTTGACTGCACGCATTCCGTTGGCTCGAATCATTATGATTACGATAATGCAAAGCGTTTTCAATATGAACATGTCTACGATCTTGGTCTCGTAGTTCTTCATTCCCTGTTGTTGCTTTTGTTAACTGCTGCTGAGGAGGATCATGACGATACAAATAAACATATGGTGAGCTTTCAACAGCGATTGCGTTAGCATCGGATCGTTTCGCCCGGTGATCGATATGATAATGCACACGTCTCATATGCATCAGATTCTCATAGTTTCTTTCATTCAGTTCATCGTCACCGTAATCATCACAATTCCTCCCTATCACACCAACTGAATCAGCTCTACGCCTGAATTCAGCAATTACTTTCTGCTCTGATGATAATGGCGGCCGCACTGATTTCGAAACGAAATTTAACCCTGCCGTCTCATTCTCTGAATTCTCCTCTGCGGCCATCATCGCTACCGCTCCAGCCGAAGAAGCTGTCGATGATGCTGTAGCAACAGCACCAGCAGACAGCTCGTCGGTGACGACCGGCGATAGTGAATAAGCCGAATCTGAACCACTGTCACGGCGACGCTCAACCGTCGCCGTTATGGGCGTTGAAGTGCGAGCCAACGATGCCAACGGTGCAGGTTTTGTACTTTTGTTGGTATGGCGAACACGAGAATGAGGAGGAGGAGGAGGATATTTTGTTTCAACAACGGACCATTTCGGAGCGATGTGATCATTTTTGGTGCTGATTTGTCGAGGATTTTCAATAGTGACGGGGTTATTGGCAAAAAGTGACAATGAGGAAAGTGAAGACGATGTAGCGATGAACCAGTCTGATCGCCTTCTTCTTCTTGTTCTTCTTCGTTGCTGTTGTTGTTGTTGCTGTTGCTTCTCATATTGGCATTCAGTGCCGAGCTTTTCATCGATTAGTTGTTGTTTTGGAACGTTTCTCTCTGTTCGCATCACTACGTTTTTCGGTTGCGTTTTTTCTCTGTTATTTTTAATTGCCACAGGATTTACATAAATTCCGCAATCTTCATACTCTTCTTGTTGATGATTGCGTTCTTCTGCATCAAAATATTTCAATTCAGCACCACCATAAACATTTTGTAAATCTGAACGTCTTTTCGTTTTGCAATCAGCAACAAATGTTTTTCCTGTATCAGTGTTCGCAACAATACCAACAATTTGTGTATCAGCACCAAAATTGGCCACCGTACCAGGTAGAGGCTCTTGCTGAGCTGATCCCAGCGCTGCACCTCTGAATCGTCTTCCTTCTCCGTGGCCACCTCCTGTTCGTCTTCGACGCCTTCTTCGTCTCAAATCGTCAACCAATTCAGCATCTGCGAAACGCGGCAATAACTCGGGTGGATCAATAGGACCATAATTCAAACATTCTGAACTGCTCGATAACAGGTGGTGTCGTTCGGCTCGACGTTGTTTGAATCGTTGATGATTTATAGATGCGCACAAACGTCGTTTAGTGTCCAAACCACTCGCGGGGTCATCACCACTAACCAATGCTGCTTCATCACACAAGTTTTCGGCGAACGTACAGAATCTGAAACATTTCAATCATATCAACTGTATAATGACAACGATAATAATGATAAGTGCAAATCACAAACACGTAAAATAATTATGCAAAAGCACTCACACGTGCACATACACACATGTATGACATCTTAAATTTATCATAGTCACTGTTATCAATTACAAAGTGGCACTGCGCAGCAGTTATCAGTGCAACTATGAATGACATTCTTATCACACTCAATTTTTTCGAAAACCAAGACGAAACGTCGCGATCGTTGATCATAAGCAAACGTGCTAGTGTGTTGGATGGAAGCCAACCCAGTTCCGTTATAATGTTCGTCAACCTCTTCAGAACCGTCAGCAATGCGCAATTTTCGAGCGAATAAACGCACGATGATATGTTAACCTCATTCACTTGAAACTCACTCAGGTTTATGCTTAGGCTTACGCTCACGTATAAGCTTACACCGAACGGCTAAACTGCACTCGTACAAATGACTATACGTGCATAGCAAATTATTTGTCTTTTAAGCATAATATTTTGGTTTAAATTTCAAAGTGAATTCAAATTGAAGAATTTAAAATGCACGATTCTAGAAGATAGAGAGAGTGATTGTATGCACAAATGAATGAATAAATAAATAACAAACCGTTTTGTATTTAACGGATTTTGTTTGAAGCATTTTGCATCAGCATTATTGATGAGAAGGTTCGGATTGCACATCCATTCGGGTGGTGGGAACTGAGCTGAGAACTTGATCGGTTCTTTTTGCTTGGGAGCAACCTTTAATGGTGACGTGGACGCGTCTTTCTTGGCGAATAAACGAGCGAATAAGCCTTTAAAATTCATCAATTGAATTGTTATTACTATCATCATTACCACTGCACTGATTTTACCACTTCACATACGGTCAACTGAACAAATTGTCGTAAAAAAATAAATTTCAGAAAATAAACAACCATGCAAATAAACCAAAATATACAGTCTGGAACGTACCTTTTCGATGTTTGTTGTTATTGTTGTTGCGTGGGGCATTTTGTCGTTGTGATGGAATTAGTGTTTGATTAGCTACAGCTGTTGGTGAGCTGATAATACTTTTACCAGTTTGACATTCAGCATTGCATTTTGCTGATCGTTTATTATCACCGTTAAGATTCGGTGCATGATACGGTGTTGTCGCTGGTATGGCCACAAAAAAGTTTTCATTCATCTTATAAATAGCACCTGCTTTCAACAGTTCATTTAACGCTTGCAACAATATCTCTTCAGTTGGTTTCGTATTGTTGCTATTGCTAACTGCATCAGCATGATTTTGTTTCGACAATTTCGATTGTTTTTGCTGCTCTTCTTGCTGGTTACATGAATAATATTCATCAAATAATATTTGTTTAATCGTCTCATATTTACTCTTCTCACCCAAACGATTCAATTGTGCAATTATATCACATAAAATATCCGCCAATGGGATAAAACCAAATTGCTCCACTTCTTGAATTTGTATCCCTCCAATATCACCTGGAAAAAAATTTTATCCTATTTATTCCTGAAATCATCTCTCAGTTGAATTGATTTTTTTTTTCATTTCATCATTCCCATTTTCAATTGGTCCATTATAACACATAGTCCTGTACCTGTTGTTATTTCTGTTCATTTTATTATTGCTATTATCGGCGTTCTGTAAATACCGTTATTACCATTATTGGCCTTCTTCTTATAATTATTATACTGCTATTAAAAATTACGACCACTAAGCAAGTAGTCCATTATGATACATAATTTATTCTAATCTATTTGAATGTGTGCATTTAATTTGACATTATTATTTCAATCCCTATTACCATTACGGCTGATGTGAAGATTTTCATAAACATTGAAAATTGTAATTGGAGCTACTAATAATAACTGTTGAATGTCACAACCAATATTAACATGATAAATAATCTGACAAGCGAGCACGAATTTGAGAAGGAGTATATGATTACGACGACTGTTATTACCGTACTGTGACGGCGATGATGCAACAAGCGTCCATGCACAACAGACAAATTATCTAGTTCACTAAGCATACTTATTCATATTCATATATTCACATAAATGTATGACTTTAATAACTTTTCCGGTTACTTTCTATTGTAATCATTCTCACTGCAATAAATACTCTCTACAGCAACTCATGACAATAATAATATGACAAACAGTGTTTTGTAAATTCGATCGGTCTACAATCAGCGACAAAATAAGTTGCTTTCATATGTCAGAGCGTGTCTGCAGTATCGTTGCGATTAAAAATACTTTATGTTTTGAATATGGCTTATAATAAGCACTGGTTGTGCTGTTGATTCAAAAACGGAATGAAATTGTCGATTAGCGAACTAATCAACAATATGCTTGCACACGCTATTGCGTCGTCGGGCAGAAATGATGCTGCTGCAGCAGCACCTGTGTACATATGTGTGCAATCATGTAGCATCAAAATAAATATAATGAACGTTTCGATATAATATAATTCAATGAACAGACATATAATATCATAAATAGGCATATTATCATTTCCTATAACAGAATTTAGATAGATGCATGCATTATATAATATATATTTATATCCATCTATCAATTCTTTTGCTTGACTGTATGATCCGATTCTGCATCCATCCATGTGTGTCACCTTACATTACAGCACTGCAACAGGTGCCATGTGCAGCCCACACCTCACTTTCTCTATCTTTATCCATATCCTTATCCTTATTCCAATATATCGTATCCATTTACAATATAGCCACCTGTATCCCCCCAATTTACTCAGCTTTGACGAAGTCAAATTGTTACCTTCATCATCACTGTCTCCATGACCATCATCATCACTATATCAGGCAATTATTATTCGACTTTACCCAAATATATGCATCCTTCTTTCACTCCATCCGCGGATGTTTTCAAAACCAAAAAGTCTAAGCCAGTCAATAATGAATCGAAACGCTAGAGATAAAGGCAAGATGGAACAAAACAAGACAGAAGCATGATTTTATTTTTTCAGTCACAGGCCTATACCTGCAACTTAGGTAAAGCCTGAGATATACCGCTCATCCTACAAACCATAATCGAATTTTCTCAGCCTGAGATCAAGTACGCGAGCAAGACCTCCGCCTCAACAATATCTACAGATTCTCTTTGGCTGTCATTTAGTTCTTCAGTTATCTTAAGATTTGAGTATTCTCATGTCCAGCCTATTAAAAAGATAATGTTAAATTTGCTGATTGAGTACATTTGATAAGTGTAGTAAAAACTTATCATTATCATTTTATAACGAATATTGCATGCAAATTACATACGAACAAGCAGTTCCATTATCAGAGGTATTTCTAATAAATGCCATCAATCAATGAGTATCTAAATGAATGAAAGACAGGCAATAATCACTAACACCTAATCAATCATAATACCTATTGAATATGACGGTAATAAAACATATGGTCAGCAAGCGCCATGTGTAAGTCGCATCTTCTTGAGTTAACATCATATATAATTCCATTTGTTTCTGTGCCTTCACTATAACGCTTTTGTATTGTCTCACAATAAGTGTTCAAATATCATAGATCTTGTTTGATCTCTAAGCAAAAGATCGACTGCATTAGTTAATATTCCACCTACTTCCAAGTTCATGTTCTTTTCATAAACAGATGTGAAAGTCAAACTCTTCATTCAGCATTACTAAAAAATGATTGCAAGGCAATAAGCCCCTCTCTATCTAAGTGGACTCCTTCAAAAATACCGACGACGTTCCAGCTGAGGTAGTGCCAAATTTTCCCGAATGGATCAGTTCAGCCTGAGTTGTACTACACGCGTAAGGCTGAGAACAACCGTAAGATTGAGCCGAATTTCAGCCAAAGCTTATGTGGCTAAGCCTAAGCTCTGAGGCTAGATCGAACGGAGTTTTGAATTGTCCAAGGATAGCCGTCGTTAGCCCCTTTAAAAAGTGTGTATAATACGTCAACTAGTAGGTCGTAATAGTAAGCTGTAACTGATGTCAACAATCGGTCAGTTAGTCCGCCACCCAGCTATCTTGTTGTTGGGCAGTAAGTCAAGCGCCACTTGATGTTTTATCATTCTTCTCACATATGTACTAGTTTATCTGATGAGAAGCAGATATATGAATGCATATCTATGGTCTCAAATGCGAAAGGATAAGGATGGGTGGTTGCATGGATGAATGGTTGGATAAGTGACGGTGATGGTGAATAAATGAGAGAATAAATGGCATGGATCACATATTATATTTATATCTAGCCTCATTCATTCGGGATGATAAATAAGGAAATGCGCACATAGATATGGATGAATATTGCGTATTTGGTTGGAATTATTGGTAGACGATACTTCAAATAAGCACATAGATAGCTGGATATAAAATGGATTATAATGAAGCATCATCCATAAACAGATAAAGCAGCGAACAGACGAAGGCAGTCAAATTTCATACATGTTCGTTTGATAGTGCTGAATATTGTGTGAAGAGATGAATGTTCATACAAATAAATATTTGGATAAATGGACAGTGGATATCGCACATCCATTTATTTATCATCTTATTTCCTTTACTTCTATAAGTCGTCAGATGCAGCCTGATTGCTTTCACTCTCCGTAATGTTGAACGAATTCCTTCGAATTTTCAACCGTTTGATGAACATGCATAACAACAGCACCTTTCTCAATTAATAATAACAATTGATTTTCATTTAATAAAACTAGTGATATACATACCTAATGAGAGGATTGTAAATCCTTTCGCGGGTTTCAGTATACGACGAGCCCATGCCGATCTTAACGTTATTAAATGCCTTTCGGATACTGATGATACAAATAACGTCCCTGGTCGCATAAAGCCAATATATTCAATACTATTCACCGCATCAACCAACGCAATATTCCAAAAGCATGAACGATTCTCCTGTCAAAGATCATAATAAGAATGATAACAACAATGAAAATGATAATGAAAATTTATCTATTTATATTTATCTCTTACCTCAATGAAACTCTCAAATATACGATGACCACTTTTACGTTTTGATGTCAAGCTTTGGAAGATAATACCAATACACTGTGTTGATATTGAGCGAGACATCACTAAAATTCAATATGAATTTAAACATGCTAACAATAATAATAGTAATACGCATACGAACGCATATATAAGATAAAACAACGAAACTAATGAGTTCCTCTACGAAAAAGCTTCGATTGTAATGGTAATAAGAAAGGATATGCAATAACTATTCAACACAAAACGTTACAATAATAATCATAATAAGAAATAGCAACTCAAAGTAATACACACAAAAAAATCTTGCTTCCTGTACTTGAACATACTCTATGAGGTAAATGAGGTAAACAACTTGTCGAGACTATCTTATTGTATAATACACATGTAGTAGTAATAATTAAATCATACTGCGCGGTATTTTCCTTTGTTGCGCCACTTTAACTTCGCATAACATAACAGTGCGAACACATTAGAGATGAGCTCATAGATGAATTATAATTATGAAGTGAACAAACATGCTAATAAAACGCTTATCACATTCACAAGTTGCACAATAAATCTAGCACGCAAATTAATATTTTCATTAAGAATAATGTAATCATTTATGTTATCCTCTATGCTTATCTTTATTACTATTACCATTATGATTACTCGTATTATGGTTGCTGCAATTGCAAAAAATTATCATTGCATTATTATTATTATTATTGTTATTATCATTGTTATTACTATTATTGTTATTATTATTATTGTTATTATTATTATTGTTATTATTATTATCATTATTATTATTATTATTATTATTATTATTATTATTATTATTATTATTACTATTTACTTACTATTACATCATTAGTTTCCAATAATAAAAAGTGGACAACTACAAACTCCAATAACATTATCATATACGAGTAACCCTCATCACAATTCAGAAATCCTCCAAATTTGCACAGTATTAACTTCTCAAAAGTACTGTTAAAAAACACCATTCACCTATCAACTCATTTCGCATCATCCTTATTTATTCATTTCAGTCCAGCAATTCTATTCAAAATCTCCCCACTTTCTCAATAGCAATATAATCATCTCTAACCTGTCTGACCTGCAACCTCAGGCTAATATTCTCTCTCAACATTTTCACCTTCATCCATCTCAAATGAAATTGATTACAAGCAACCGTGATAACAACAAGAGCAAAAATTAAAAAATACTTATGTAATCCTGCTAAAATGTCCTCAAAAACATTCTGAGCTACTCATCAACACTCTCAACAACTTCTTAGCAAACAAACCAATCAAACAGATTATCTGTCAAAATATTAATGTTTCATTCTCTCTCTACACGTCACTTCACTTCAAATCCATGCTAATTCCAAATCCAACAATTGCGTCACCATCATCCATCTACTTATATTTGTTCAATCAACTTAATCATCAAACTCCCTACTCAACCATATAAGTTTCTTTTTTTCTCTTCAATCACTTACTCATCATCATCACAAACATACCATCGTTCCTTTCATCCCCTTTCTTTATCCCAGCTCTTTTTAATTCCAATGATCTTTCGTACTCCATTTATGATCTCTTTTCCACGAATAAAAAAAGAGAGAGACAAGCTGAAAGATTTGCTACCAAAGTTGAGAGGTTCGATAAGATACTTCAAAATAATGGCTACCTAAAGGTATTAATTATCTATTTATATAAGTTTTTATTTGCCTAATGACCCACTAACTCAAGAATTGCTATTAAATCACTTATGATGAAAATATGTTCACACAACAACTAGAATGTACATTTGAATGATACAACTGAAACGAAATAAGTAATCTAAAACAACAATTGTAAAATAAACAACAACACTCATCATTAATACTCAATAAATAAACGAAATACTTAGGTAGAACGAAAATGAACTAAGCATTAATACAAAACAAAGTCTGATTTAAGCCCGTTTCTAGTTTCAAGTTTCATATTTCTGGCTTAAGCTCAACTTTTCAAGCATCTACATTTCAGCCCTTCATGTCTTAAATTGTTCGTGGACATGACGAATGAATTAAAGCAGTCAAATAGTCGGTCCAGCCAGTCAATTCTGATTCTCCTTCAGAGAGAGACTCTCATTGAAATCGAATCAAATCAAACAAACCAAAAAATGTCACCTATCGACCATCAAACCACTGTATACCACTACTTACTGTACATCATTCAACCTCAATCTCAACTGATTTCTCACACTTCACAATACATTTTGTCAACAAACAATGAAAAAAGTGCGCAATTAACGATTTCACATAATTCGAAACTTAATTTCTCTTCATCATACGCCAATGAATTGAAATTACCAGAATCTTATGAAATACTAATTGTAAGAAGGATGCTTATAATTCTATGATAAGTACGTACTCATCGGCCGTACTTATCGCTCATTCGTTCGTTCGGCTAAAATATTTTGATACGACGGTCGAGGTTTAGGATGCGGAGGGGAGAGGGAGTGCAAGGACATGAACAGGAAGGGAGAAACGACAAGTGGATGGATGAATGGGGAAGAAGACGGCAAATGAAAAGACAATTAATTAATTAACTCCTTTTGTCTCATCCTTTCTCTACAATACTCACTTAACGACAACAACAACATGCAATCAATCCATCACCGGCTGATGACAACCACTTGTAAAATGGCTCATTCATAATAAAGCGTCGTGCACTATTGTTCAAAGTAATCAGGGTAATGCTAATAAAAACAATACTAATAATAACATCCCTAATAATAACAATCCCAGTAACAGTAACAGTGATAATGATACGTTCCGTTAAAATATAGCTTCACAAGTACTTTAACAATAACACCATTACTGCAACTATCTAAATTAATAAATCCGTTCAAATCAACGCAATATACTATGTCAACTATGTACACATAATATCTCAAATCAGAAATTAATCAATCGGAAACAAACAAAATCACATTTTGTATCTAATTCGTATATTCTGTTCACAATTCAGTAAC
>JAPYMA010002371.1:0-12845 GCA_035041965.1 Anisakis pegreffii
CAATGTTTGTAAGCAAATGAATGAATAAAAAATGAAGGATAAAGTAAAAAGGTGGTTACTGACTACGGTTTAATTTTAATTTTGTTTTCTTCTGTCATATACATCAACTAAATAATGCAAAAAATATGTGGTGCTCAGTCAACTAATGCTCATCTATTACGGTCCTAAGAAACTAGAAAATCTTAAATAGCGTAAATGATAATAAAGTTCAAATCACGGAAAACTGGCCTGAGGAGCGTTGATGCATCCTGCGTCGTGTTCTCATATCGCATATAAGATTGTGATATTGGTATACAAAATTATGATCTTGAACGCATCGACGACATATCTTCTTTTGTCGCAAATCTACATCTTCGTCTTCATATATGGTCGACGTTTGCCATCTTGACGAGGTGCAGAACATCTGGCAGCACTTCAAACACCATTCTGAAAAAGGCACCAATACAACGATTATATCAACAAGTCAAAACAAATATCACGATACTGTATTTACCAATTCAGCACAAATCGAATCATAAATACTCACCCCATTCAGATCGCGTAATCCCACCACATCATTCGCTCGATGCCATCGGCCGTGATCCATCACGCGTCCTGATGTCCTAGAAAGAGAATCATAGATCATGAATTATCAGCCAGCGATATGCCGCGATCGGTTATCAATTTACAATATCAATCAATCCTAGCAACCTCTTAGTATCACTAGATAAGCAGTTGAAGTAAAAGGTAAACTGAATATCATCCTCAACAGCACCTAACTCAATAAATTCAATGCCAAAAACACATCAAACACTATCATAAATTAACCACATCGCAATCGTATTCACAGAACAATATCCAACCCCATGGAACATACCACAACGTTAACAATGCTGACTGATCAACGCACGCAAATAAATGATGGTGTATTGATCACTGCTGATCAACGTTCATCATGAAATAATGATGACTGCTGAAGTTGATCAAATACATCGGCGGCATGCAGTAAGTTACATCACATGAACAACTTGATACAGAAAGTCAGTCAAACAAATACGAATTCATCAGATTCTATGAGATCAAAAACAATCAGTAATAGAACATTAGTGCTCAAATGCATGTCAGCGAGCACCACTGCGCTAGTTGAAATAGCTTTAATAAAATAGCTACATCTCTCCAGGTAAGCAGAATCGCACGACAAAATATATATTTTTGTAAATCCAGAGATTCTGCTCGATTGAATGGTGTGAAGAAATCAATATGTTACTGGTCAAAGCTGAGAGGGCGGAAGACTTCAATGTTACCATATTACGAATTATTTGTTCATTATTTATTATATTGTTAAATTAATTTTGCACATGCTTTTTGAAAATTGTTATTTGATTATCAAAAAACATTATTGTGACTGATATAGCACTGTGTGATGATGTAATAATAATTGATTGCAGTAGTATTTGAAATTGCGATGTTAATTTTGGCGTTAGTTGACAAAAGAGCATGCTGTTTATTTGATGAATGTGGTTTGTTTTGAATTCGGTGGACATTTTTGCATTAATCGATGGTTGAAAAGTGAACCTAACATGTATGACACATATCGTGTTTGTTTTTAAGGAGTCAATTTATCAACTTAGAATGAGGCTTGGTATCAATAAGGAGAGTGATATAGCCAATCACAGTGAGGCAGCGGATTTTAAAGCTCACAGGATCAAAGTCAGTTTTTTTGGCACTCCTCTGTCAGTATTCTGTTTTTCTATCTGTCAGTTTTTGACTATTGAATAAATCAATGAATTCCCATTGTGACATGAGGCAATGTCAGTTTGTACGTATGGTAGTTATAATGTCAGTATGGTGGTTATAAATTTAGCAAACCGTTAGCGTAACAGTTGATTGTAAAATGCAACGAAGTGAACAACAACTACAAATGGAGGAAGAATCACTTCAAAAAACGAATCGGTATAACTGTTTGAAACCATGTCTTACGACCAGACGCTCACATTCAACTGTACAGAATGATATTCCATTTAAAAAGCCGACACCAGCAAAAGTTTGTTTTTAAATTATTATTGTTAGTTTCGTCGTTTATTTTCAATAACACTGAATACTGTCACATAGCACAAAACAGTAAGATGGTAATCTAAGCGTACCAGCTTGGATATCTTATGATGATCCAATGTTCTGTTCACATCATACATAGATATCTTAAATCGTTATGCATCTTATACGCAAATAGCTAAATGCACAAAACAAAAGATCATTTCATAGATCACTTTGTATCTTCTTTTCCTGCTTGCTGATGTCTCATGATGATTCGTATATTTTGCGCTTTGTCACCACAGATAGTATTGTTATCATCCTGAAAACTGAAACAGTGCCACTCAATCAAAATCGAAAAAAAACTAAGATAAAGGCAATACCGTTTAATTTTCATTTGTTTTTTATTGTGTTGAATGTTGAATTGAAATTTGAACTTTTTAGAATAGGTATTATTTCGATTATTTGTTATTTTTTCGAAATGATTGTTGAAAATATTTCTTTGAATGATTATTATAAGTATCAGAGTTGTTTTCTTATGAGTCACATTTGAGGTTTTGATGACAGAAGGAAGTTTACGAGGCAATCCGCAAATGTACGCGATTCAAGGTCGAAGACGTTCTACAAAACGAGAAGGTCGCGATTATCGTTAGTGTAATTTTAGTGATTATTGCTGTTCATTAGTATTAATTATTAATAATCTGATTATTATAAGTATCAGAGTTGTTTTCTTATGAGTCGAAAATCTATGATTTTTTTAATGCTTCTGCTAGCGTTTCTGTACAGTCATATTGACTGGTGGTTTGCAGTCAAAAGTTCGATTAGATAACAAATTTCTCGAACGATCTTGTTAGTCTACATGTTTTGTGAAAAATAATTCACGGGTTCATACTTTGCATTTTTTAGAATTTTTATTTATTTTTATTGAAGCTCCGTCTGATCCACCGCCCCAATTGAATGTAGCATCAATGGATGGACAAACTTCAACAACGCCTTCAATGACGCCATTATTCAGACTTTATGGACAAAGTTCTTTGAAACAGGTATCAGTTATTCAAGAATTCATTCGCTTATTCAACAAGAATCAACTCTGCATCTTTTACAGTATACTAACTGATCTGTCGAAAGTTATCTTTTTTATAAAGTAATTATTCATTGACACGTGAACTATCGTACCGTGTTAGTAATTGTTTGAAATAATTCATTTTATTGCTAAAAGTGGATAAGTGATATTTAAGGCATCCTTGTCATTAGAAGATATCACCAATGAAGAAACATTGAATGGTGTAAATAATGAAATAACTGTCGAGCGTGTCGAGGAAGTGGTTGGTAACGAAGATTTCATTATTCTTTATCAGTGGCATGTTTTTATTTTTATTATCATAATAATAGTTATTATTAGTATTGTTCTATTTGAGTGTGATAAGGCAAACGATAGAAAATGTTGCAGGCACTCCCGTAAGATTATTTTTGAATGAAATTATCGAACGATATCCCTCAAAACTCTCCTTTTCACATAGTGTTTGCAAAGCAGAGAAATATATGTGGCGATCAGAAATTCTGTGCTATGCAGCTTGCTATAACTGATGCTTTGAAAAGAGTGTAAATCCGAAACAAGTACTCTCGTGAAAATCTTAAGATCACCTAAAGATTTTATGAGTATTTTTCACGTACTATTTTTTGCATCATTTGCATTTTTTGCACCAAAGGAGGAAATCGATCTATCAGAAGAATTCGAATAAATAGAAGCCACTCGTTTCAGGGTTGTCTTCTCGCATCCATCTGAACTCTATGTACTGACATTCACATGCTCAAAAGGTGATTTTGCTTGCCTGTTAAGTTCAGATGTGTTGTTGATTTGTTTTTTATAGATATTCTTCTTCGTCTGCATTAAAAAACAAATAATCTGCTAACGATAATAACTCTATGAAACTTTTGAAATTGATGAATTTATTCATGTGCTGGTAAGAAAACGATATGCTGGTTTAATCTAATTACAGTAATATCACAGGATGCAATACGTGAATCAATTTGAGCACACAACGTGAACGGGAACTATTTAGTTAGCGCGGATAACTTGTGAGCAAATGCCGCATCAATTTTGAAATGTCCGAGGTTGGTAATACCCGCTATATGATCGAACAAATCGAAAAATTCAAAAAATAATTGCATATCAAAGGAGTAACAAAGGAATACACAGTCAATCAGGTATGAGAAGGTGCAAGAACAAGTTCATTAGTAAACAACGTAGCTAACTCTAACGACTTTCAAAATATGCTAACAATAATAACTGCAAATCAAACAAAGTTAAAATTTTTGATAAATGGAATTGCATTTCTAAAAGCATCTCTCATGAAAACTACAGATTGAAAATGGCTCTGCTGATCGACACCAACCAATTTAGTTAACCACAATAGATGACGCTGGATGTTTTCGTTTGTAAACGGTTAGTCATTCGACAAATTGCAACGAATCATTTCATTTGGAATGCTAAATGTCCATAGAAAACGCTCACAAATTTTGCTAATTCACTTCATTAAATAGGTGCTTAGTTGAATATCAGACTGAATTGCAAACAACGAATGGGAAGAATCGCTCCAGCAATGATAATGAAATAATAAAACCATATTATCAAAAATGAGATTATCATCCTGCAAATGCTCATTTCCCTTTACAAGTGCTTGATGGTTTCTTTGCAGTTTAATACTACTAACGCTATTCAGCCTTCCTGGTTATGTTTCACTGCGTTGACAGTGGTACCTGTGTTCGTTGTTCGAAAAAAAAAGTATTTAAGCACCACCAATACGTTTGGCATTGTCTCATCATTCTATTACTGTCATGGATTATAAAAAAAAGGGGGAGGGAGGCGAAATGATTTTGCGACCGAACAATGAAGAGAGGTGTCTCTGCCAACGCAGTAAAACATACTCCAAACAAACCATCGATCACTTGTAAAGGCAAATTAGCATTTGAAGGATCGTAAACTCTTTTTTGATAATACGGTTCCATTATTGCATCATCATCGCAGAAGTGATTTTCCGCATCTATTGTTTGTAATTCAACCAGATCTTCAATTGAACATCGATCCAACAGACTGAAAGGTACGAGCATTCTAGAGCTTATGACTGCCATTGTTGGTGTCTCGCTTGCAGCCTGGTTCTACCACATGCCTCTGGTTACCCTCGTCCTCAGTAAAATCGCTTCTTCAGGTGACCACAACTCTCTATTGGTGAAGAACTGAAGGCCTGTCAGCAGCTCAATGTCAAGAATTCGTGCCGTATTCTCGTAGAGATAATCTCTGTGACTCTGAAATTGAAGAACTTTGGTAGTGACCAAATGAACTTGTTTCATTTTTGTTTTGCTGATAGAACTTAAAATGAAATTCTGAAGCAGCAGACTGTGGAACTGAACAAGAAGAGCACGTCCATAGAAAGCTTGACATAAGATGACATAAGCCATAATCTGCAAGTTCGAATGGAGAATGACTCATCAACTGAAAGACTTTGAGTATTACTTATTGTTAGTACCGTGCTGCGGTCGCAGATCACCGAAGCTCTGATGCTAATTAAAATTCACTCACAAGGCAGTTGAAGTCTTCGTCGACGATCGGGAGAACAAATGGAATGAACGTTACATTGTGGCACAATTCAGGTGAAATCTGTTGATGAGGCGATGCACAGCGGAACAAAATGACGAAAATATGTGTAGGTGAAGATGATCTGAAGTGCTATTTTGTTCATCACCTTGAAACGAAACGAAAAATGATAGTGACAAGAACACAACAATGTTCCCAGATAAATTCACCACTTCATCGAGATTGTTCATCAATACCACAGTTCCGGAAACCTTGGTTGAATAGTGAGATGAAATAACATAATGGTGGTATAGATGGTTTTACAATGAGATAAAATTGCGAAGATTACAGTATCATTTCATCCGAATCACGATGTCCATCATAATTGCTGTCGTACACTGGTCCCGAAAACATCATGATTTTACCGTACTTTTGCACGTAACCAGCAATTGCATCAACCAGATAACCCCACGTCCCTGCAGTTGGCTCAAATTACTTCATAAATTATGTCAAATTACCTCATGGCGACAAAAGCGCCTCATGAATGGATACCCTAATATGCAACACACAAAACCAATTCCCATTCAGCTGAACAGTGGGTAAGTCTTCCAAGCTATCATCTACTCCATGACGTGCCAGATGAAAATTTAACAACGTTTGATTGTTTTGCAATTTACTTCGGTTTTTGGACAACTTCTGCAATCGTGGATTCAATCTGCTCCATGATGGAAACTAAAGCCTTGCATCCCAAAGCAAAGTAATTTTAGTAAACGAATGAAACAGTTCAAGCGAACAAAAATCATCAAACCATTCGCAAACCGAGATCGAACCTTTGCAAACGCGTCACTTATGGTGTTGTATTGTGCTGAAATATCAAGTGATGCACAGAGACAATAATTGGATGTAAAAAGCGATTCGAATCAAGTAAATGAATCTGTTACTCAGAGGTTTTGATCGCTCTTCTCGAATGACCGATTTCCTCTATGGTACTATTGTTCATAAGCCCAAGCGTAAGCGTAATTTCATTTTCAGAGAATTGCTTTCACTTACCCACTCATCATCGCTGTCACCGCAACAGCGCAACTGTTATTTGCATAAATATTATTCGATGGCATAGCTGGTGTTACAAATCGCTTGAAACATTTCAATTTGTTTGGCAAACGTGAATATTCACCTTTGTTGATGAATAAAGATAAATTTGTAACATTTTGGCCCAAATTCTCGTTGCAGTCCTTCGACTCACTTATGCCTTCGACATAGCTAACACATGGATTCCTGCAGAGCAAAAATTAACGGAACATTTATAAATTTACTCAGTACACGATTGAATTTCAATCTCCTTTGATCGGAGATTTAATCGCCAGATTACACCTACGCACGCATTTTACACGGAATCAGGTCTGGTGACTCCGATTGTGAGCGAATTCATTAATTCTTATTCGAAATTTGTACATTAGATGCCTTTCATGACACCTATCATGCATCCTTCATCAAATGTATTGTACTTCGATACAAGGCGTGAGCAGATTGTTTTCGGAGTTCCTTCGGTTCCTTAATATCTCAAAAGTTACCAGATAAGTTCAGCTGCACTTACAGCTGGATCACTATGATTTTTAATGAATGAAAGATCGAAAGTGAGTTGTGGTGTGATCTTGTGATAAAGATAAGGTGATTCATGATCTGCAATAAGAGTGTGACAAACTGAGTTGGTTTCGTCCATGTTTCCTTTGTTATCATAGTTTCGACGAGTTGTGTGATTCGAAGTTTTTTGTTGTAATATATAACTGCATCGCATAACGAGATAATGCATTCGTGGCCATCAGTAATGAAGAGTGGTATTGTTGGTTGCGACAACTTGCAATTACTGTACATATTTTGTAAATCCTGCGAGTGCACACAATACAGCATTATGTTACATTTTTATCACAGTTGTCATTATTACTTTGAACAGCCTAAGAACAAATCTTCGACTTCTTTATTACCTCCACGCTAATTCCATGATTATGTAAGAGTAATTCGAAGACTCATTGTTTAGTTACACAATCACTTATGATTAGTGTTGACAACAACAGGCATTCGACTAACGGATTTGCCGCAAGAGCCTTCAAACACATCACCGAAAATTTCAGAGAATCGGCATTCTGTCAAAAAGTGATCTCTGGACTCGGTGTTGTATTCTCAGAAAATTTCAATCACGGTTGACGAATAGCTGATTACCAAAAGGATTTTTTATTGTAGGGCGCTGGGTCCTCGAATCACCGTCTGCCAACACCACTTAAGGCATTGACGGTTTTTCTCTTGGTTAATGAAAAATCTTATGAGCTGCTCTGAAAACACGATTTCATTTTTCTTATTTCTCCTCAGTACTTTGACGGAACGGGCAACTCTTTCACCTGACAATATTCGTTGCAGTTTGCAATCTTCAAAGGTGAGGTACACTGCGAAGAAGTGAGCCGTGAATTCAATTCAGGAACCTTTGACGGTGGATTTCTAAGCACTGAATAAAGGTGACCCTTCGTGCCGTTATTTAGTGCTGGCGGTACTTTGAGTAAATCTGAAACATACCAACTTGAACTGCACACTATCGTCAGCAAATGCTCAAAATTTGGTTTCAGAGAGGTGGGAGAGGAGGTCGCACGGAAACATAAAAATTAGTTCCGGTAGTTGGTGGAATTCCCGAACATTTGGTAGCCGGTGACTGGTCGAAATTTTCGCTAATCTGATGATTGAGTGCATTTCGACGAGTGGCTGAAATTTTCAGGGGATCTTGCACAGAACCAAAAAAAATCGTTTCAGCAGTTTCTTCAAGGGTCCCGCGCCAATTTCAGTTCCGCCTTTTACCGCTGCTAACACTGTTTTGCATTCTGCACATTCCTTTCGCTTGACATTTTCATTCATTTTGCACTGTTATTATTCAATGTGGAATCAGTGGTACATGTGCTAACGGAACTAGTGCGAAAAAAGGCCAACAGTTAAGATACCTTATGCTAAAAAAATTTTAGTTAAGATAAACAGCAGTGCAATGCAAAACTTGACAAATCTTTTGCTACAACGTGAAATTCGTGATTCATCGATTTTTGCAGTACAGATGAAAGTCGTGGCCGGTCAATCAATCGCCTGAAGACATTTTGCCTAGCGGACAGTTTGCCTAGCGGACAATTTGCCTAAGGAACAGTTGGCCTAATAGGCGAAATATCCATTAAAAACCGTAAATTAGGGAAACTGTCCGTTAGGCAAACTGTCCGTAAAGCAAATTGTCCGTTAGCCAAACTGTCCGTTAGGCAAACTATTCGTTAGGCAATGTGTCTTTAGGCAAACTTCGGTCGACAAAATGTCTTTGGGCAGATTGACCGGGTACCGATGAAAGCGATTTGGATTTTATCATTTAGAAGTTGAGTGATGCAATTTGTGACTGCAAAACGTTATCAAATCACTTCAAAGAAGTGATATGATTATGTTTTGCAGCATTCTTTGTACCCCGTTCTTCTGACGTGAGCTGTAACCATTTCGGGGTGTGTTGCGAAGATCGCGATATAACGCTGCTTTAAACATCAAGTGATTGAATTGAATGTGTGCGATACCGTAGTTAATAGTGTGTCATCGTGTCGCCTTAGAGTGGATAATCAGTGTTGTTCAGTGTCATTATGTATTTCGTCAATGTATGTGAAAAATTTCGAATTGGGTGGTTCTCGATGATGTTATTTGTTGGAATGTGATTGGTATTTGATGTGTTTTATTTAATTAATTACTCCATTAGCTACTTTCTTGTTGATAGGAATGTTGTTTAATTAAGTGATCGCGCATTTGATTTGATTGAATTAATTGTGGTTTAATTACCCAAGTTTGAGGTGATAAAATAATTTGGAACGTCAAGGAAGAGGGACGTACTCAATTTTGACTGAATATCCAAACTGTTCAGATGAAAATAGGATCACCTCAAACTGGTAATTGTTAGTTCGTTGCCACTGTAATAATCTGGGGTCATCGCTGACTCATCTTCACTGTTGTTGCTGTTAATATTGAACGAATAACATAATTTCGTTCGCTAGTATTGATCGTATTCAAGTAATTCACGAATCAACCTAATCCACTGAATCTCCTGATTACTCTACATCGATTCTGTGGAAGTATTGAATTCTCTTCGTCAACAACTAGCGCCGGCGCAACTTTACTAAGCTAAACATCAACCCTTCGGACAGAAACGCAAACCAGACACCAGATCGGACCGCAAGGAAATATCTTTGGTGCAAATTCGTTGTTGCTGTGAGTTATTGTTCGAATAGTTTTCTGTGTGAGGTCATTGAGTTGATTGAATTGAGGTTGTTGTCGTGTTTGGTCACTGCTGGAATAATTTCAAGTTACTATTGTCGTTTTCTTGTTTGTTGTTATCGTTTGTGGCTAATAAACTCATCTTTGCTGTGCTACGAACCTGTCACAGTGTCTCATATACCCATCACGGTATTTCGAGAACCGGAAAGAAACTATCTTTGTTGTGAAATTCACGACAGGGTGCGCATTTCGGAACATCACAGAAAAGGGGACTCACCAGCGAACAAATTGTATAGTTGCACATTTTGGAATTCAGGTATTTCTTTCTTTTCAGCGATATCCGGACCGATAGCAACAAAGATTGCTCTCATACTCACGAGGCGATTATCGTAACCGTGATTTCCATGCCAATGTGCTCCTGATTCCGCCTCTTTACGTGTCCTGGGAAGATCGTTGAATCATGTGCAAGGGATGAACTTCAGCGGGCATAGCAGATCGTAAAGTGAACCTTACACATTTAAAATGAGCTGTAATTCAAAATTGCAATGCGAGGTGAAACAAAAATTTTCCTACCTAAGTTGAATATTTTTTGAAGTTCACTAGAACTCGGAACCCGGCTTATATAATGGCTAAGTTATTTTAGTCACCGTTCCGTCGGTAAACTAGTCTGAATAAAGTCTTGAAACTACTCCTATCTAATCAGTCATATCCAGTTACGATATGCTACCATATTTGGGTACAGTTAATCCAATGCATCCCCGTCTAATTTGTGTTGTTATCACACTTTTATCATTCACTTCTTCCTTTGTTTGATTTGTATGATGTTCCACTTTGAAGCCTCGTCTTATTTTATTCCGTTGTTTTCTATTGCGCATTCGTTTTACTGTTGACACAACAAATCAACGACAGATCAAATGTTGAGAATTCAGTCCTGTTAATACGACAATTCAACTCATTGATTGTTGACTTCTTGTGAAAATAATCACTGAATAATTATCGCAAAAACATACCTGTAAATCAGTGCTCCTGGACGAGCGATCATAACAACTTGACCAATGCGTTTTGAACCACTATAATGGAATCTGGCAGGTGTGATGTGCGTTTTGAAAGTCAAATAGTTCTCGCCATGATGACAGTGCATTGGTGCAACGATTCGATCAACGGTTGTGTCTTAATGATCCGTTTATTGTTGAACTAAAATCTCATCTGCTACCTCAAATCTCCCTTTCAAAAAATGCTCCGCAGGCAAAAAACAATCGATGAAAGCATAACGTTTCTATCGTTACATGACTTGATTAAGACAGTATATTTGCACTCGATTGTCGATCGGTTATTATGAGAGTTGAAGTTGTTACAGTGGGAATTACAGTGGGGAATCGAATAAGATACCATTGTTCAACATCGTAATATGTCCTACGGCACCCGTGAAAAGTGCTTGATTGAACGGTTGTGGTAGTATCTCATCCATGACGACTGCGCGTGACGAGTTAATGTATTGCATTCCTGAACGAAATCATTGTAGAAAAAAACGAAAGAATCGACAAGGTAAAGATGGTGTCTTCCTAAATTCGAAATTTTGCATTGAAAAATACTCTGATTCGCGTTCGCCTTCGAATGGTGCCGGAACGCACGCATCGAACGAGTCAATTCTCTGATTTAAATTGCAACGATTCATTGCATCATATTCTCCTAAGCGTTTGTCAGCTTTTCGCTATGAGCAATCCAGTCACGAAACAAATTGATTGAAACTGATTGAACTTTTTAGCGGTTTCGAGAAGTAATTTGCTGTATGCTTTTGACACATTGTGGTTGTAAAATATCATGTTGTAACAGTAAACAAACCATGATCTGATACAAGAATCAAATTCACACATCCCATAAGGCCCTCATGGAGAAGGCGATTTGTGAGATATCCCACCACCGCATCTGCAGTTATCATTGCCTTTTTCACCTTAACAAATCTGTGACGTTGTTTGCGCATGAATTAGTTCATGCATTTGTTAATGCTAGCTGATCATCAAAGTTATACTGGATCTTTTGTTAAATTAGTAGCTCGTTGAAATTATTCAACCGCTGGACGTAAGTTTCGATTACACAGTGACAATCACAACTTAATTTACAAGTAACATTCAAAAACTCAAGTAGAGCTCTACTTATGAAGATTATAATTTACCACTTCCGAGTCAGGCCCACCGATATGTCCCGCTGCATCTGGTTGCTCGATATACACCTGGATCAACGACGGTCTTTGATCATCTGCTAAGTTCAGCCATTCGATCACCTGATTGTCACACAATTTCAACAATTGAATGGCGCTTCGATCATGATGAAATCAAATAGGTTTCCTACTCATTTCTTCAAACAGACCTATTCAATGTTAACATCTTCGATCTGTAGCGTTCGAATCACCTCAGTCATTAGTTTTACTTGAATATTGACGAAATATTCAAAGCGATAGTCGCAAAATACCTTATCAATGCGTTGTGTGAATGAAACGTTCGAGTCGTAGGGCATAGCTATCGTTGGTTTTGTGCCTTAAATGTGTGAAGCATTCAACGCAATTCAATTTCTCAACTGGAAGTGAAACTGAATTTCGTGCTAAAATGAATGAAATGCATCAAATGGCCTTCACGAATTTGGTTATTTCGAATTAATGCACATTGCAATGTATTATGTCAAAATACCGCAGTTATTACCGTTAACCGGTGATTCACTTCCTGGCCAAAAGTAAACTGCCGACTTCATATTGTGTTTCTGTACTGTGTTCCATATCTGCAAATATCTCAAATAAGCGTTAATCCGTGCAGTGCGATCTTGCTGAAGTGATCACTGAGGTTTTTCGAAGCCTTTTTTAAAAAAATTTCAAATGTTCCGCAAAATGACGACATTATTCTGAGCGATACAATGTGATTGTTCTGCTTACTATAGAAGATCAGATCAGATCAACTCAGAAGGAACTGTTCAGCAACTTTATAATCGTGTGGACAAATTC
>JAPYMA010002372.1:0-63187 GCA_035041965.1 Anisakis pegreffii
GTAAATTTACAAATCCACAAATAATAATAATCCACAAATAAGTACTCAATGTTTGTAATCAAATGAATGAATAAAAAATGAAGGTATAAAGTAAAAAGGTGGTTACTGACTACGGTTTAATTTTAATTTTGTTTTCCTCTGTCATATACATCAACCAAAATATGCAAAAAATGTGTGGTGCTCAATCAGCTAATGCTCATCTATCATGATCCTAAGATACTAGAAAATTTTAAATAGTGTAAATGATAATAAAGTTCAGATTTAGGAAAACTGGCCTGAGGTGCGTTGATGCATCCTGCGTCTTGTTCTCATATCGCATGTAAGATTGTGATATTGCTGTACAAAATTATGATCTTGAACGCATCGACGACACATCTTCTTTTGTCGCAAATCTACATCTTCGTCTGCATGTAGGGTCGACGTTTGCCATCTTGACGAGGTGCAGAACATCTGGCCGCACTTCAAACACCATTCTAAAAAAGCACCAATACAATGATTATATTAACAAGTTAAAGCAAATATCATGATGCTGTATTTACCAATTCAGCACAATCGAATCATAAATACTCACCCGATTCAGATCGCGTAATCCCATCACATCATTCGGTCGATGCCATCGGCCGTGATCCATCACGCGCTCAGATGTCCTAGAAAGAGAACATGAATTATCAGTCAGCGATATGCCGCGATCGGTTATCAATTTACAATATCAATCAATCCTGGCAACCTGTTAGTATCACTAGTTAATCAGTTGAAACAAAAGGTAAACTGAATATTATCCTAAGCAGCACCTAACTCAACAAAATCAATGCCAAAAACACATCAAATACTATCATAAATTAACCACATCGCAATCATATTCACAGCACAATATCAAACTGCATGGAACATACCACAACGTTAACAATGCTGACTTATCAACGCACGCAAATAAATGATGGCGCATTGATCACTGTTGATCAACGTTCATCATGAAATAATGATGACTGCTGAAGTTGATCAAATACATCGGCGGCATGCAGTAAGTTACATCACATGAACAACTTGATACAGAAAGTCAGTCAAACAAATACGAATTCATCAGATTCTATGAGATCAAAAACAATCAGTAATAAATCATTTCCGGGCTAAATTGAGATCTTCGGGTTAAGTTTATTCTCAAGTTAGTTCAGAACATGTAATTTTTTTGCACCAGTCGATCCAACTGGATCTCTTCAATCAGAAAAACCTATATTTTGTGGAGCGACTTTGCTTTCCTGAGGAGATATAACCATTTTCTTAGATCTAAATCAATTAGATAGCACAGTCGCGCTTAATCATACAAATTGATCACTATACAGCAATCAATACGTTCATATAGCAGTAGGCGGATTACGATCTTCAAGCTGACCGTCTTCTGAGCTTTGCCCGGAAACGTGTGAATTTCCTTTCACCAATCAATCCAGTAGAACCTCTAGATTCAGAATATTATAAATTTTACTGAGTAATTCTACTTTCATAGAGGAGATATAGCAATTTTCTTAATACTATCTCGGGTGCCACCTTCAACGCTATCGTATGCTCAAGTTTGCCCAGTAACGTATGAATTTTTTAGCATCATTCGATCCAGCTGGATCTCCAAATTCAGAGAAGTATATATGTTGCCCAGCGATTTTGCTCTCCTGAGGAGATATAGCCATTTTCTTACATCTATATCAATTAGATAGCGCAGTCGCGTTCAATCATACAAATTGATCACCACAGAACAGTCAATGCGTTCATGTAGCAATATGCAGATTGCGATCTTCGAGCAAACCGTCTTCTCAGCTTTTCCTGGAAACAGGTGAATTTCTTTTCACCAATCGATCCAGCAGAAATTCTATGATCTCCTACAATGATTCACCAGTTCCACACATGACGTCACAAGCAAATTTAAAACCAGTCCAGAAACTTGTTGCCAACTGCCGAATGAATATGACACTTTGCCTGGCGGACAGTTTGCGTAAGGAAAGTTTACCTATTAGACGAAATATCCATTAAAAAACTGTCCATTAGGCAAACTATCCTTAGGCAAAACGTCTTTAGGCAGATTTTCAGGGTACTGATGCATATGAAAATATTGCAAAATTGTCTGAGAAAGTTAATTTAAGCTCGTGCTCAGTAGGCAACGCTGCTTCGTAACAGCTTGAAATACCGACTTCGTTTCGAACATACTGGGTGCTCAATCTTTACAGAAGTTGTCCAAAGGAGGTTTTCTGATTCAAAAAATTGCAAGACTTTCGCTGGGACATTTGTAGCTTTGTTAGTTACCCTCAATCTCGGGCAAAACAGAAATTCTTTTCTGACTGCGTCTGAAAAAAAATATTTTGCGAATAGCAGCAATTGGAACATGACGACACATCCGTTAATTGAACAACTTGAATCGAACAATGGACAAATACTGCATAACTTGCTCATTAGTACCCGTAGCCATCTCGCGGATTATCCTCTGAACGGTGAAGTCTGAAAGTGCTTAATCAGAATGAGAGTCGTACCCTTCAGTGACTTCCGGATGAAATGTCCCACAAACAGCCTTCAGCAGTTTTTAGAATCAACCGCGATAACTTGACCTTGATGCACTTCTTCCATCACACAAAGATGGACTTTCTTCTCTGAACAGTGCAACTAGATTTAAATAGAATGTTTTCTGATAGATCTGGATCATTGTTGTGATTCTGATTAAGCGCTCTACAGTCACTTGTTTATTATGCTCTGCAATTTAGAAGCATTCAGTCAAACAAATCGTTCACATTTTACGCCTCTAATCTAATAAAACTTTATGCATGGAGGAATTGAATCGGATTAAACGTATAATCTCATCACTACGGGGAGCGGTGCTTCAGTTTAGGACTGAACTGCTGGGGCGAACCGCGCACGAGCTGAAGTTCGAGATCGGTCAGGGTTACCAACAGTTGAGATCAAGCACGCACAAAGTCTTTTAGAGTGATGAAATGTTTTAAATTCAAACTCGAGAGGCCAATGTCTTCTCCTACTAATAGCTAACAAGCTTGCATGCAAAGGATGCAGATTATGATGCCTCTGGTTTCCAAAGATGATGCGTACCGCAGCCAGGAACCCTAGGTATTCTCCCAGTCATCACTGTCAACAGCAGTCAACTTCCTGCGTAGAAAATCTTCTCTCCCCACAAATCCCCTCCGTTTTGAACAAAATCCTCGTTTTCATCCCCTATTATCACAATTTGCATCTGACTGAGGGAACAGGATTAGAAGAGAATAGAACGTCTTGAATACAAGAACACCATAGAGCAAAACAGTATTGAAATTTACGATGCCGAAATAGAACAGAACGGCTTTCAAAATAGGAACTTAAAGAACAGGACTGAATAGAGCAGCTGAGTGCTGGAATAGAACAATTAGCTAAGATTATGGCATGAGAATATCACTTGTTGTGACAAGCAGCAGTTCAATGTTCGGGCATGAGATATGACCACTTGGGTGAGGCTGGTCTACTGAGGGGTGTGTGATCTCCACCTGGCTTCGTTCAGGCATGCACCCCGGCCTGACCATATAATATGTCATTGGTTAGAAAAACTTCAAGGTTATCAAGAAGCTAAGTATGTTGTTGATCGGAAATGCATATTTCCAGATGTCTAGCTGCCTCCGTGAACGTATATTATGGATGATTGGTCTCCTTGTACCGCCTACATCTGTGTTCCTAACCACTTTACTGATCAATCAATAATTAACTTTGAGTATCTGAAAACCAGCGATCAAGATGTGAATGAGTTTCGTAGCTCTGAAAAATCTCGTCGATTAATTGCTCCCATACAGAGGAGATACCACTCTTCTCATCAGATGTGGATTTTTGTTGTCACAATCAGTCTTTAGACAAGCTCGCTCAGAGCAGCATTCCCAATTTTTAATAATAATATTATAAAAATGCAGCAATCAGTTTACCTCTCAACATTATTTGATTTAAAAGAAATTTGAATTTGAAGGAATTTCAATTCATTGATTTTCTTCGTTGTACCTTCAAAATTCAGTAAACAGGTGAGCTCAACAGGCAATTCTAGCAACTAAAGTTAATGTGAGCTGCATTGCATTTTGCAATCATGCAAACTCATGACTTGAGAAGAAGTGTTCTGTTCACTCGTTCAACTCTATTATTTAATTTACCAACTCAACCGCAGAGAACGGCATCATCATCTAAGGTTCTGTGACACATGCATGTGTTTCTTGCTTTGCGCTTTTTAGCAGCATTTCTTGCGGAAGTATACGTTCTTTTCTGCGGGCACATTCACCCTAATAAATCAACATATTCAATTCAATGAACCAATAAAATATTTAATCAAGTCAAATTTTTTTGCACGATTGATTGGTTGGTTTGTTCAGTGTCAACTTTTCTAAATTGCAAATATATCAATTTGCCGTTTTTGCGCTTAAACGTGCATATTCGTACACAGCTGAAATGTTTTTGCGCTTCAAATAGCCACAATAGTTTAACATTTCTATCGCTGAGAAGCACCTTCGTTGTCTTCATTTCAACTTCAGTGAAGTGATTCTCATCATCTCCAACAGGCAATCGTAAATCGCTCTACATCTCTCATTCATCGCATCAGCGAGCGTACTTTGTGGTACACAACTGAGTGTTGATTCTTCTCATCAAATTGCTTATCACAAAACCTTATCAATTGGTCAGTTCTTTGAGTGGATCAGAAACAAATTTCTATCGAATTGTTCCGTTCATTTGTTCAATTAATAACTGTGTCACTCGGCAGTTCAATTTTTGATTTTGCTTTTCATGGAACATGATGCTTCTATTTCATTCAACTAAAAGTAATGCTAACTTTTCACGTTTTTTATTGCATACACACGAACTTCTTTCTAGTTTTATTTGCAAACGATGTTCTGTCATTGTGAAATCTCGCATTCTATTCTGCTTCCTCAAAGATATTAGTCGTTCGTTCAGTTTCAAGCGAAAATAACTAGAGAATATTTTCGGACGCTGAAAATTTAGCGATCGGAATTCCTCTTCGGTTGTGCATGAGCGTACGCTTTTCCAGTCAAGTTCACTTCATATGTGATCTCTGATCATCTCTGGAAATGATTTCCCCAGAAAAACGAATGTGACAACCTAGCCTGATGAAGCGTTTTATTAGATGCAAGTATTGCTGATTGCTGTTGGGAATTAAAGCATGTGAGACGATTTGCTCATACAAATTCATTCTAGCTGCATTTTCTTAGCAATGCACGGCAAGCAGTGTACCTCAGTTACGTTATGACACAACGAAAATGCGGAATCGTATGAACATCGTCAGGTGTGAACTGGTAGTTTTCTTCTCGAAAACACAGCCACAGGATATTGCCAATGCGAAACTGATTAGTGAAGTGGATGCATTTTTCTAACGAGTCACGAAAAGTTCTATCAGTAACGGCTATAAAACATAAATCAGTCAGCTGTCCTTTGCTGCGAACGTAACGGCAACTTAATTTTGAGTAGTAGTTTTCGCTGTCGAGCCATATACACGCGTCACATCCGTTCATTCTTAATTCTTAATCGTCTAATGAATCTTCATTCAGACTTTTTCTTCATCTCATTTTGTGTTAAACAATAATTGGTCGATTTGATGTATTCGCTTATGTTCTTTTTTTTTGTTGAGAACAATGAGGAACAGATATATGAGTAGTGATATCTACAACGTTCGAACTAGATGAGGCGATGTAAACAAGGGTTCATAATGAGGACATTCAACCTGATGTGATTGAAGAAATCAATCATTTCCTCAATTTGTTATTAATCAGTTGTTATCAAACGGATGTTTTAAGAGATCGAATGAGTGACTGCATGGGATAAGTGCAGATCGTAAACACGAGCCATTGGAATAATCCATTTCGAGAGAGTCTGACAGGTTATCGATGTCATTTTTTATCGAAATCTATCAGCTGCTCAACTGATGCAGCTGACTGTTCGCGTTTTGAAGGTTTTTCATAGAACGTGCAAAGAGCACCTGGCATTGTATAAGCTGCGTAGGCTTCCAAAAGCTTCTGCTTTCTAGCGCTTCTTTAAGCGAATTGCTAACGAATGAACGACTTCAACATTTAACTCGTTGGAAATTCATTTCGACGAGGAAATTACGCTCACTAAAAAATAATTCTTGCAAAGGATGAACAGCCAATGAAACAGACAGCAAAGGATACCACTTTTATCGTTAACCACAACTTCATTCGCTCGTTTTGCCTCAATGAGTTTCATTCAACCCCAGCACGAGCGCTCATCCTAACCCGTTTCAATCGATTGTGTCAATAAACCAACTGAAAAATATCATCCATTTTGCATTTTGTGTTGGAACAATTAAGATTAACTGCAAGTTCATTTAAGCGTTTGCTTGTAATTTCGTACATTCCGACCTCATCAGCATAAATTTAACTATCGTTCATCCCTGATATTCCAAATGCTCCAATCTTGCTCTATGATTTGAACGGGCTGAAAAAGGTTGGACACGAATTGTTAGTTAGCGGTGAAAAACAATAATGTTACATGATCTTCACGAAAACATCATGTGAAAGTTTGCCGCTTCATTCACCCAAAAAGATTGACTGTTCGAACGTAGTGGGTGCCATTCCGAGACTGAAAATATCGAATCACTTCAAGCGTACCTACATCTTTTTTTCTATAGCGATGCTGAACATTTTCAGAAAACAGCAGTTCCATCGATTTGTTTCAGAACAGCAAATCGAATGTTCGAAAATTTTTGAGAAATTTTTGCACATTTCCAATGTATTAAAATTTTATTGCTTTTTCGAATGATGTTTCAATAATTCTTGAAGCAACTGGTGCTGCTTCATTCCAATAGGCATGCCTCATGTAAATTCTTTCTCAGTATATTCTCAAGATCTCGTCATTTGAAGTGAGGGCACATGACCACGTCTATGCGACAGGCACACACTGAGAACATTCAACGACAAGAAGATTCACAATTATTTCTGTCGAAGGCAAGATCATGATGGATTATATTGAATGCGAACAAAGTATATCCCCAGAATCTGGGCTCATTCGCACTAATGAGTAGCATTTATCAATATGGTCCACACTGTTGACTACCTGTCAATCATCAGTGAGCGTAATGCTATTTCACTGGTGCTGTTACATCGTGCTAAAATACACTTCAGAACAATCTCTCATTCATCATCAGCCTGAATTAAACCTCACGGTAATTGATCCGCTGTCAATCACTCCATCTCAGTTTCACAAACAAGCATCGTTGGTATTGCATTGTTCTCGGATAGGCAAACAGCCTTGAAGAAGAGAACTTTTACAAAGTGAAACTTCAACCAGAGGCTGTGATTATTTCAGCATTGTTGCCTGATAAACAATGCCGAAATAATCACCGAACATAAACAAACTATTTACCAAAAAATAACATCAACTACGAAAAGCAACTGACGCTCTCGTTGAATTGCCTGTCATAAATTTGGAGAGTTGCTATAATCATCAGCGGCTTATCTTAAACAATGTGTAAACCGATTTGCCATTCGAAGCACACCTGGAAGATCTTCCAACCTAGCCAACGTATTCCCAGTATTTGACAAGCGAACTAATGGAACTGGTCATCCGTAGTTGTTGAAGTATATGAGTGAATAATCATCAGGTTTTCAACATTAAAAGTGCAAATGGAGAGAAAGCCGTGCTAATCAATGTGTGTAAATTTGCGTTAGGTACGTTCAGTGTATTGTTTCACGAGTTCCTCCTTCGAGCGAATACTTCTGAAATAATTCTGGAGGTTAATTGCATTACAATAGCCAGCATTAATTCATAGTCTAGATTCGCAATGCAAACCATCAGTGGGCACAGCAATGGTTTGTATTACCTTGATTCAATTTCAATGTGATTCGTATTAGCATTCAATGATAGCTGGAACAAAGTAGTCAGCCCTATCAGTGTTCATCGGAAAACATTTCATTATGATTCGGTGCTACTTTTGACTGTCGCTCATCATGGAAATGGATCTTTCGTGCAGCGTTTGAGTGCAAAAAAATACAAGCTTATGTCGCGTCAATGGATTATTTAATAAGCAAACATATGTCGTTTGAGAGTGGTTGTGAACTGACTTGGAAATTAGTTAATCCTGCTAATAATTTCATCCGTATGCACGGAGATATATTAGGCAATTTGCACTACGATCATTTCATCGCTTTTGAACTCTTCCCTCAAGAACATTTCAAACCAAACAAGTTTTGTGCTTGTCGTAATGATATTCATTTACAAATGAGAATTTCGTCTATCAAAACTTGAATAAACAGTACGATGAACTTCAATGGATTTATGCAGGAATTTTAGTGAACTTCCTAAAGAATCGTTTCACATTACATGCTCGCTGTCATTCTGTCTTAAATTTCAGCCGCATCGACGCCATTGCTAGATTTTCTTCACCGTGAATTGACTCAAATTCGATGTCTAAACTAAATGCTCAGTTATTGTCCTCTGCCGATCGTGTGCTTCTGAGAATTATCACGTTCCTATTGTTTCGTGCCATATTTTTTCCATATGCAATTCGTAATCGCATCCGGACAAAAGTAAATGCCATCAGATAAATCGGTTGTGACGTGATATCACCCAGTAACCATTTGAACGGATTCATGAAGAGAACACTTGCTGATTGAAGAACAAATAAGTGAGATTGAGACTGAGATTTGTAAGACGTTGATGCGATATCCTCTGTATCACATCTCATTTTGCAATGAAGCTCTAGTTGCTCTTAGTTCACATTCTCTATCTGGTTGCAGATCGAACTGAAATGGGTTGTTAGGTTGTTCATTTCGAGATGTCTATCAGTGCATTATTTTGTGCATTTCCGTTCACACGCATTTTTGACAATCCTTCTTAATCGTTTGCGTTTTTCGAGTTCAGCGGAACACCCAAGCTTTGACGAATTACCTTTCACTCTTCAAACCGTTTGAGTAATAATTTAAAGAACTCACAAGTGATGAATTGCCGATGTGTGCATACTCAGACAATTTGCGCCATCATTCATCAATTTCCGAATGTTTTATATCTCTTCATACACACTTCTCACTGCCAGCATATTCATCTCATCTTACTACGCACATCATAAAGATCGTTTCGAACGAAGCCAGTGTTATTTAAAATGGTGTCAGGAGCTGAGTATAAATTCTCAAGGTTGTCGAAAGGACACGTATGGTGTGATAGTTCATCTCAAGTGTTCGAACACCGGGTCACTACTGAGGGCCAGTTTTTTTAGTTGACTTTGGCGCAGTCATAAATGAGTTGATTTGAACAATTACGTCGAAGGTTCGATACCAGTCCCATTATTTTGTCCTGTAACCGTAAAATAAGTTTTGCAATAAACAAGTTTTTTTGCGATAGTGGAAGAAATTTTCCACGATATTTTACAAAACAGTATTTCTGACCATTTTATGAAATATGTCGGAGTTAGAAAGTGATCAGTGCGTCACCGACACTGAAGAAGATCAGCAATTTTTAGTGCATCTCGTAAATTCTTGATATTATATTTCAATTAGTGGCAGTCACTATCTGCTTTGGTTTGCTAGGCAGACGCTATGGGCAAGTCCGAAAGGAAATCATGGCACTGTGAATGTGAGCAGAAGATCAGTGGTCTTTGATCTTGGATTTTGAATCTGTGCAACCGAGAAATATCCACGCTTGTGACACTAATCCAGTTAAAAAGAGTGTTTTTGAAGCATACCAAGAAACAAAGAGCCGTTCATGTCATGTGCTTTTCATAACATTCACGACAGGAAAATTCGTTCCTTTTATTTCGTCACAAATTTGCATCGGTGTTTCTTCGACAACAATTCAACTTATTGTTGTCGTTTTTTTTTAATTTTTTACTGTTTTCTTTGTTTTAAATGCCTTGTGGAACATGCAGACAGAGTGTGTCTGCAAAACTCATAAATGCTATCTGGAAGCTTATTTCCGAATTTTGAGATGAAGTAATGAAATCATCCACGATCGGTCGCCAAAGCTCATCTTTTTTATTCAAATCAGCTCACTAACCAACCACCCAATCCATCATAGCAACTGGAGTGAAAAAACACATAAAACATCAATGTTGGCTTAGAATTTCGAATCTATGAGTTCGAATACCTCCTTCCAAAGGATATCCAGGCAACAGCTGCTTCTGTCGAATTTGAAACCGTTATATTGCAACGTCAACTGAGCGCTCGAAAAATGTTCATATTTATGCGAGTGAATTCGATGAAATTTAAAGTGAAACCGTTCCCGTAATTTGTTTCAATAGCGATGAATTGACTCCTGCGATCGATGGACTTCAAGAACAATCATGTTTTGATGCTTCTGGATGTTTTAAGAGAGTCACCATAATTCATATAATCGCCTGCTTCTCCTCTCTTCCGAATAATTGCCAAAACGCCAATAAACGTTGCGGAATATCACGAGTCAGCATCACTGTCCTAGGAAAAGATGCTTCTTATGATCTGTTTAAGACGGATGCGTAGCTACACCAGAATAGGTAATCAAGGATTCATCGCTTCGCAATGTCGAACACTGCAATTCACCCGCGAGTTGCCGCTTCTGTCTACTGAAATATTTGTGGGAGCGGATTCAAATTTCGATCTAATCTGTAAGTTCGAATAACTCCTCTCAATGGATATCCGGGCAAGAGCTGCTTTTGTCGAATTTGAGACTGTTGTATTATAAAGTCAACCTGGGCGTTCGATATCGCTTCCAGAGAGAGCTAGACATAGGACATTTACATTTATACGAGTGAATTCGATTGAACATGATGTGAAACTGTTCCTGTAATTTGTTTCAGGAACGTTTTCGTTGTCGGTCTGCATACGATCTCTTTCACTTTGATGTATCACTTGATAATGCAATTTTGAATCAGTTCATAATCAAGAAGTCAATCTTTTATTTGTTGCGCTTGAGAAATGATCAAGTATCGGTTCAAATCTATTGTCACAAAAACTTTTTTGCTTGGAGCCACTCACTCAATTTACAGCCACCATCATCACGACTGCCTTAATGACTTCTGTAGTAACTTGAATAGCTCATGAAGCGGAGCATGCTCTTCCACTGCAATTGCTAGTAAATGAATTCATTCATCTGACCGACTAAATTCTTCATTGTTTAAATTTTTATTGATAGCGTGAAATATCAATAATTTCAACGAAAGATTCTTCCCACATTTCAAAGCATAACAGAGGATTGCGAGCAGGATTTTAATTCGGAATATAAGTTGCCTAATTTGGTCATTTCCGAGGCATTACTTCGACAGATTCTCTCATTATCGTCCTTCGGTATCTTTGCAAATTTACCACTAGAACTAGACTGCGATTCATTGGTTTCATCTTCTACCGAGCACCCTTCTAATGGAGCTCGGTCCCTAACCATTCCCAGTCCTGAACTCCTTGAAAGACCTCTTCAGTGTCCCTGTAACGGCCTCAAACACTACTCGAGGTATAATTTCTTTCTCAATAATGGAAAAGTACCACTTTGAGCAACAAAAATCGGAAAATGCACAAACCAGAAATGAATGAATTGCTATTTGAATTGCCATTACCCATTGAGGGATGCGATCGAAATCTCAATTCGTTTGATTCATTCTCCTTGCAAGCATGACGAGAAACCCTGTAAGATTGAATAATAATACTGATGACTGCAACAAATTTCTGTTGAATTGTTTGCTCGTTAACCGAAATTGAAACGTTCTCACAACAAGATTTCGCTCCAATGTATTTGTTGGTTGCTGTATAGGTGAACATCACATTCGACTGCACTGAAACATACCCAACATTAATGCGTACCATTTTGGCGATACTGCTTATGAGCAACGCATGAAGTGAATCAGTTTCAGAAGATTTTTCAGTTCATCATCGACCGCCATTAATACGTATGAATGCAATTCATCTGTTAAAGCACATCCAATTATAGGTGCCGAAAGCGAGTCGTGATTTAAGTCATCTGATGCTACTAAATGGAATATGTGTCGTCCTTAACGTATTAATATTTTTGACGCCTTGTTTCGCTCAACCGGAATATAGTGATCCAACAGCACAAGGTTTGTGATAGCGATTGGATTCGACATCTTAACTATGTGGAATTTCGGTGTGAACATGCGACTCGTTTTGATGGGAGTACGGCATTTCACGGTTTAGGTTTAACGGATGTGAAGATCAAATCTAGGAACCGAAAAACTGTCTAGGCTCAAGCGTCTTTTTGTGGACATTCGTCTCCACTCACTTTTTTCGTCCTGTTGATGTGTCTCGACTGTTGATTGAGCAGCGAAATTTTCGAAATAATCGAGCACATAACCAGCATTATGAGTAATCTTTGAACGAAAAAACGAATCCCAATTGAGCACATTCAGAATTAGCCCTACTTGATTGGACATCTGGCATTCGAGTGGCGTATTGCACTGATGCTGGCGTTGAGAAGTTGGCTACACCATTCAAGGTAGCGATTGCAAAGACGTTGAATAAATTCTGTCGGAATGCGACTGCTTGTCTCCTTCTCAAACCGTTAGTGTTCGAAATTTCGTTCGTTTATTCTATATCAAAATATTTCAGACATACACAGATAAGCAGTCATTATGTTTTCGAATGCCTAATTCTAGATTATTGCTATCTCACAATCAGCAGTATACAGTCGCACGATATAAGAAAACAACGTTCACAACCAAATTGATCTATATACAACCAATTTGACGTTCTTTCTTTCTCTGACCAAGCGAATAAGAACCTACCGCACATATTTTGCAATTTGATTTGCGGTGTAACGCAGCAGCAATTTGACGGAGATGATGATGTACACAATCCATTCTCCGAGCTGTGCGAAACCGGTGCACGCAAGTGGCCGAGTGGAACCGGAACGGGTGACTTGAGTACTTCAAGGCTCTCGTGGTTTCGCCTATCGCTCCGGCTCGTTGAACGGCGAAGACGAAAGTTGTGGCTCTGATCCGTACTATGATGGTTCTGATTGTAGTAATACAGTTGAGAGCGGCTCCAAGGACTTGTAATTTTGAGTGAATATTTGGTACCAATGATAGTTGGTGCATGCTTGTGTAATCGCAGAGTTCGGCTGAAAGAAGTGCTAGCGATCGCAATGGTGCACGTATTGTGAGTGAATCCTGAGTGTGTGCATGAGAATACAAAAATACTGCACAAAAACAGCGTCATTTCGTTGCTCACGTGGCAGCAAATCACATATGGATGGAAATGTACTCACATCAGAGCCAAAAGAGATAGATGGCCTTTTCTAGAAATTTAAGTGCTTTCACTCAGTTTCAGTGTTGAATTCACCTCCGAACAAATAGTTCTTTTGGATGGATATCCGAGAAGAGATTATGGCGCGGTACAATTTCGATTTGTGGTGGTATTGCCTCATGGAGCAATACCAAGAGTGAAGGTGCGTCAACCCCTATTATCAAAACAGATTCTCTCCAGTAAGTCTCATTTTTGCTTGATCAAATTGATTGTCATGTAAAGAAAGAAGAACAAGTCGCATTCATCAATGCACTTTGTGCTCACACACTGCTTTTCTGAAAAAAACTCTTTGCTCGCATTTAACATCTCAGTCCAGTTACCATACGCAATCCGTATTTGAAATGAATTAAGATTTCCTGCGGAAGTACCTCGATGAAATTTCGAAGCGACTCGACTGGAGAATACTGAGTTATGAGAGGTTTCCAAAATACGACGCAATCACCGAATTCATGAACACGGCGCTCATTCCGATTGGTTTATTCCTACTGATTTTCATGTTCTTCCTTGCTTACTGGTCATCAACTTTCAGGTTTATGTCTAAGAATTTTGCTCAAGTTTAAATGCTTTTTGAATAATTTTCAGCTGTAGTGACCAATCACCAAGGAAAAGACATGATGCGCTACCATTAAAAAGATAATAATGTGCTTGATTCAATAACTGATCGTTTTGCAGCAGTTCCTCTAGCAGTAACGAAGGATGGGTGGTAAGTGGAGCATCTGGTGGCAAAAATGCAGCATTGAGGTTTGTAGCACATCTGCTCACTTATCGCTAATCATGACTGATCGATGAGTATTCAGATATATCCGGAACTACTGTTCAATTATAAGCGTTTAATTCGTTCATCGTAGGTAAAATGGAAATTTTTTAATGCAACACAATATCACGAAAGAAAAGCAATTTCTCACGCACCCCTCTCTGTGGTCCCAAATTCTACTCAGTTGATTGGTTTTAGAATGCGTTTGCTAGCAGATCTGTGACATGCTTGTGAACAGTATTGTGAAGTTATGGTACGTAAAGATGTGATGTACATATTGCTGGCATGTTTAAGCAAGTGTTAGTATTTAAGCAAGTTGCATATTTTAAGGAGAACACTAGAGTTGATTGAGGAGCAGCGTGATGGAGAAATTGATGATGAACGTAGTAAAGCTGGGGGACTTGACGGACCTATGACAGCGAGTATGATCAGCACTGCGAAAGACACGTCTTCGGGGAAAAAGTCTAGTGAAGTGCTTCTGGATGTTTCTGGGTTCGCCAATTTATGAATGAATCGCTACCAAAAAAGCTACCAAATTGATATGTGGATTATTCCATCACTTTTGAATGCTGCTTCAGTTGATAAAAGCCATGTTAATAAAGTCGGCGAAACAAGTGTCTCAAAAAGTATGCTTCAGTATTCGAATGATTTATCACTTCCAGGTTACCAACGGATGAAAACGATAGCCTTGGAGCTCTTCCTGAAATAGTTGTCGTACCTTCTGATGTTAGGCAACGCCATTCTGTTGCGAGGTAGGGAAAACTAATCACGAACCTGGTATCAGTTGGTAGTGTTGTTCAAGCGTACCATGTTCGTTGACTATTAGAACTAAAATCTCCGATTGAAAAAAAAAACATCATTAATAACTGACCTTTGCAGTGTTCTGTTGAAATCACCTGTCCTGCTTGAATTTAAGTGAAACAATCCAACGTCCAAGAACACGCGTAATCATTTTAGCTCACGACGATACAGTCGACGGCTGAGTTCGGTTGATGAAGTGATGAAGGAAAAGAGGCATCGAAGAATACGAAACATTCCGTTCGCGGGTCGAGGTCCAAAGCGAGCCTGGAAATCCGGGAGTATGGCTTTGGGAGGATTTGGTAAAAGCTGAACACAGAATAGATAAATTGTTATATATTTGTTCTTTTCTTCGCTTTACAATGCAATTTTTACTATCAACGATGGTATCATGTTATTACTGAGAACTGACTTATTTGCATTCTGCCAGCCACTCATCTGATGATTTACAGAAAGTCTAGTTCTCATCTTAGTGCTGTGGAAGTCAGCGATTCTCGCTGGATTTGCAGTCGAGGTCGATTGCAAATGAATAGAATTCATTTCGTGAGTCATGAATTTAGAAACTCATTTGAGATGTGAACTGTTTATTTGTTGCGTAGGAATCACATTCTGTCAGCCAATAGTGTGAATTTTTCGTCCGAGGCAAATCGCGATGAAAATCTCGACGTCATTTATTCGGTTGCAACTGCATGTGTCAAGCATGCTCACTGCCAGCAGATCTCTTGCGACTGACTGTCATGAGGTCAAATCACAAGTGAAGCAATTTTTGGAGCCGTTGTTTGGGGTTGTTGTAATCACTACTTGCATTTTAGTTCCCCTCGACCTCATTTCACTGTGTTCATTCAAACCTATAATGCTTATCTGTAAACTCAATTGCAAATATAACTGAATACGAGCTTGTAAGTGCAGTTTTCTGTTCCGTTTTCAAGGCATTTCCTAATCTCTGAACGACTTCAAACGCAATTTTGCTAACATAAAAGTTGTTTTATGTTTGTTTGAAGAATCGTTATGACATTCGTATCAGACTGCTTAAATGGTTATCGAAGCCGAGCATTTCAAATTCAGTTTTTGACAGATTACTAGCAAGAAACGTCTTTGTGCTTTCGATAAGCGCTCATTATTAGACTTTGTAATCGAGCATATGCACTGACATAATGTTACTTTGAGTTCGTGTGCTTCGAAAGATACAGATGCGTTTTTATTATGTGAAAGGCGTTGTTATTTCAGTGCTGTACAAATATCTCCATTATTGATATGTTTATTTCATCCATTTGTGCCTTCTTGTGCGTGCATTTTTCGTTTCTTGAATAAATCTTTTTATAACGAAACGAACCAATTTCATGACACAATGAGCAAATCCTTTTTTTGAGTAATTCTCAGTTGAACGAAAAAGAATTAGCATGAACACAAGCATGAATATACAATACTTTATAGTAATCTGTTGAAATGCATCAGCCATTCCATTCCATCATTCAGATACGTAATAAGACTATAGAAACGTTGCTGTTTCTCCGACTAACTTCAGAGTCAATTCAGTATTGGGTGTGAACTTGTCAAGCATGTTCATGTATTGCTGGTGTTTGCGTATACTCTACGATTCATCTGTTCATTTGAGAGTGAGTGTGTGAGAATTTAGTTTATTAAGAAATATCCGACACTAAGAAGTAATTAAGGGAATCTTTTAGTAGGCACCAAATGCGATGACTGTGAACCGTTGACGTTGCCAATAGACGTCTTACTTGGTCATTGCTTTATCGAGGTGTGTTACGACCACCTTGAAAATTTCATCAATTGTTCCTTCCGATGGAATCTGAAATTAACAAAGATACAATGAGTTTTTTTCAAAATATTGAACGTTTCTAATGTGGCTGCCTAGCTAAAGCTTTTCAAAATTAAAGATTTGTTTTCTGAACGAAAAATGAGCGACAACGCTATTTGTTCGCCTCACTACAACCGACTGACTGTCCCAAATCGTGTATAACGATTGAAAATAGCTAGATATCGAGATTAATGACTAGCTATCAAGCGAGAAAAGGATGGGACGATCATAAACGTCAACGAGCGAAAGTGCACTGTTAAAGTTAAAGTTGACCTTAACAAGTTTTCCTTTCTTTTCGTAATAAGACGTAACAGGGGCAGTTGCAGTGATGTAGGTGTTGAGTCGCTTCTTGATCGTTTCAATATTATCATCAACACGGCCACTGAAAGAGGTTCCAACATGGAAGGGAATTGCAAAGCAGGAAGTTAATCATTGTGAACGATTCTTCTTTGTTATTGGAAATCTCTTCCATGTTGACTCAAAAAATTCACATTAACAGTTGCTGTTTGTTCAATGTGCATTTAGTGGAACCGGGCACTGTGAATACTGTTGCTGATATGCATGCAAGTCATTCCGATGTTTGTGCTTACCTGGTTTCAGCTCTGTGAAGGCATCGTTTAACCAAAGTTTCTTCGCTGACGTCGAAGAAGAGAACCAACTTCGCTTCTTGAATCTGAAAGAATGAGTTAAATTTGTATCACAGTAGCGAGAACAATCAAATACTTTTTCTTTTGTTCGCACCAGCCCATCATCTATCTCCTTTCCACTTGCATAGCAATTCATTCACGTTTCACTTAATATTGCTAGTTAGAAGCTCTTGACAGTACTCCCTCCTATCATATTCAATGAGGCGCGTTCTTATTTGTCTGCGAGTCCGAACTGTGCAGTACTGACTGAGCTTGCATCTGCTGAGTATTATTTTTCAATCCAGTTTTGCACATTCATTTTGAGAAATCAGGCTTGTTTCAATCCATAATAAAAAGTATATCAATGCTTGTTTAGTATGACAGGTATCTTTCGCCAGACGATTGAGCAGTGCCAGCCCATTTAAAAGCGTAGAGCATAGACGCATACGGAACTGAACAGTATCCGCCACTCAGGCTGAACCATAGGCTGGTTTAGGCACATGCTCACACTTACATTGCAGCTAGCTAGGGCTTGGCGTCGTTTTTCGCAATGACTATCCGTAAGGTATCCTCTCATTGCTTTGTCGATTCTAAAAATGCTTCATAGCTGTGAAAGAGCGCAAATATCAGTATTTGTGCTGGTTGCTGGATTAAATACATTACAAGTGTTTCATTCGTTTACCTCACTCTCGAATTGTTCACCTTGTTTCACTTCTCGTGGATAACCGTCAATGAGGAAACCCTTTGTTCCCTTCTTCACAGCCTCAAGCATTGCTTCCTTCACCAAGTCGAGTACAACTTCCTTCAATTAATTAGTCTAACTTACTTGATGTCGGAAGAGGCTGAATTTTGAAGAAATAAATTACCATTATTATCACCACGATCCATTTCGAACTGTCAGTGTTCAGAGCGATAAAATACTCAATTTTTTTCATTCAAAAATGTGAAGAATCAACTGAAGGTGAACCACCATGATAAATTAAAAGAAGAATAGCGACTAACCAAAGGAACAAGTTGACCTTGTTCCATGATTTTGTTCAGTTCCGTACCCCGTGTTGAGCCTGATTTTACTTCGGCGCGAAGCAAATCCCCGGAGCTCAAGTGAGTCAATCCATATTTTTCAACAATTTTATCGCACTGTGTACCTTTTCCAGAACCAGGGCCACCTGCAATTGAGTCAACTTGTACTCAAAACAGATCAGCGAATGGCTGATGTTGATTATGACAGGAGTGTAGTGATTGTAATGCTTTGTATTATTAAATAAGCATTTGGTCGCTATGAATTGCAATCGAAAATTTTAGCACGAAAGTAATGCACACCAAAACTGAAATTGAAGCAGTATCAAAATGGTAAACCGTTCAAAGCAGTGGCTCTAAGCGTGATCCTAATAAGCTTGAAAGGAAAAAGAACCTTCGACTTGGAATAAGCCTAGTCTGAAGCCCGAATCTCCCTTTGAATCTTCGTATGAACTAACGTAAAGTCTAGATCTGAGCCTAGCGTTACTTGTGGGGAATTCAAGTCAGCCAAGTGCTTCCCCGATTCTACAACTGTTCCATGGAAACACCCCGAATGGCACCTAGAAAATATTGCGATCTTGTGTTATACTGCATTCTAGTGCTGCAGAACACAACTAGAATGAACATATTCAGAATCGGTCACCATGAAATGTAGAACACTCATTTGATAAAATCTATGAACTCTTCAAACGAAACTCCTTCCAAATATTCAGAAAACCAACCAACGATGAAAAATATTGGCACTTTTGCCTTCTTCAAAGGCGTCAGGTCGATCTTCTTGCGTTCAATTGGAGCCTAAAAACAAACGCAACAAGAATATCAGTTTGATCGGTTTTCAGTTGCATATTTACTTCACTGTCAGTGATGTTCGTCTCATTTCAGTCAAGGAATGTGCTCTGCTCGAGAAACATTTGAATCTTAAGCACTGAGCGTTGTGATTTTATCAGTCAGTCAAGTTGACTTGAAGTGCTCGCTGAAAAATTGCTATACTTATCCTCTGATGTTTACTTTTTTGCGCTTTATTGTTGGATAACAAGCTGTTATCAGTAATCTTAAGAAAGTTCTCAGCAACAGATTATATTTATAGCTATACATAAATGAGCAACATCGAGCTCGTTTCCTCCTACGTACACTCTCTATTGCATTCTCTTCCTACCACTCATCAACATCGAAATGAATCTATCGTGCACGCAACGTTTGCTGACTAATACCCTAAAGCCACTCATTACTCAAAACAAAATCAATTTCTTGCACACACGAAAACAATATGTGGAACGAGAGTATTTCATTGCAAGTTCTTGCGACATTATTTGCACACACCTTGCTTGTCTCGATTTAGGCACTCATCAAGTAACTTTTGCCAGCATCGATATTGCAGTTGTGAGCGAATAATAGTGAACATATCCGTTATTTTCGAGATTTGCATTTCAAATCGAAAGATATTTACTTGTGATTCGCACGCACAAAAATACATTCATTGCCACGTTGCTATGTGCTGCTTATAATTTTCTCACAAACATTGCCACTGTTTTTGCGCTTTTGAATCTTGTATATAGCTTGTTTGTAATAAGGTGCCTGAGGGAAAAAAGTTGTGAGGTTGAAGGCTGCTCTGAAGAGTGAGCAGAAAAAGTGGAATCAAGGCATCAAGTGCAATATTTCTAGAACTGACACGACTGGTCTGATCTATCGCTAGCTCAAGCATTTGAAAAATAAGGTTTTGAGGTCAGTTCTTGCAGTATTATTATTGGCATTGCCAATTGGTCATTATCAATTGGTAAGTCATGAGACTTACACTGGTTATTGCATGTGGCAAGGAAAATGAGGATGCGCATGAGAGCGTCAAGTTACTTTTTGAGAGCACTAATGAACATTGAAGAGTAGTTCTATCAGAATGGTGAATAATTCTTTCAAAAATAGACGATGTCTATCCAGACTGCTCGTTTAGGTACATGTCAGCAAAGAGTTTCTCGAGATGACCCAGTGAAATCAAACGACAACTATCGGAATATACCTCGAACCAGAATGATTCTCATCAAATGGTGATTCGTTCGGGTTGAATAAGCAAAACAGTTTTAATAACTAACAAACCAACGATAATTCCTAATTGCACTCACCATGATGCTTTGATCCGCAGAAGATGATCCGACCAGACTTTGTCGACGGTATGAGTGTAAATGCATCGTATTTAAACGAAGGCGCGGTCTGTTACGACACGGCTGTCGGCAATAGCACGGCAATTTATCATAGCAAGCATGTTCGAATGCGTGCGGTTGCGGGTGCGTGTGATGGAACTACTGATTAGCTGCTAGTGCTTTAATCTATGTAAAAATAGATAAACGTTTACTCGAGACAAAGTTGACCGTGAACATGATGTGCAGCTATGATGTGATGATGGTGGCATGGGACACTGCCCTAAGGAAAATGCGACCGTTGTGTACCTACATGTACTAGATTGTTTCCACAGTTGAGAATGTGAATATCTCATCACAAGGAAATAGGTAGCAATGGCCAGAAATCAATGATCAACCAAAAAATTTTGCACACAGAAGCATTCACTTTCTTCGTATGCAATCCCACTTGCAATGTTTTCAAAAAGGGAATGTGAATAAATATCAATGTCGAAGTGAAAAATTATCCATTGAACAAAATTCTGAAAATCAAGAAAAATTTTTGAGCATTTCGCATTTTCACGTAGAAAAATATTTTGATTGAACTGCGTTAAACCATTCATAAACCATTTATTTATTTTCGTTAACGGTGCTTCTTGACAACTTTTCTGTGCGATTCAATGACAGCGAAACTGCTCTGATCAGATCCCATCTCATGTGCAATCTATTTTCGACAGCAATGACGTGCTGAATGTGATCGAAAATTTTGCTGACAAATGAAACAATTATCGTGGTGTTTGTCAACGAAAACTTCGTATACGATTGCAAAAATACCACTCGTTTTTGATGCTGCTCCTTTTCAACACTGATATTTTCTGAAGCACAAATTAATCGTTGTAGCTGATAGATGACTTGTCAGATGTGCTGAAGCACTTGTTAAGAGGATCTACAAGGATTTCATTTTTGTGAGGATCAATGCAGAATGCGAAAATATTTTCGCACCCACGCCTGATCTTTGCACACGATCACTGTTCAGGCAGTGTGCAATGCTCTAAGATTTGTTGAAAGACATTTTCTGATGTTTTCTATCTAAATGAATGGGTCGAATATTAACGATTAGCAATCTCGTTTCTCGAGCATTTTCGCAGTCGATTGCAGTTTATTTTTGCTTTTCGCACGAGCGCAGCTCCTCCTGATAATGAGCACAACGATAGACACAAGTGATTTTTTGCTGACATCTGTAAATAAAATGCACAGAGAGTGCATATGAAAACGTTCACTTTGTGTAACGTTTAAGTGTCATTGGTGTAGGTTCGAACACAGCTCAGCGAACTGATAGCAAAATGCTGCTGTGTCCCATCGAAAATATCTGTTCTCTCTCTTCATCCCTCTCCACAAAAAAAAAAAACAAAATTCATTCTCTTTCTGTTTATCTACGTGCAAATATTTCTGTTATTCATGTGAATCAGTGCTATTTGATATTTATGGAATGTTTTGAATGAGGCTTAGCAGTGATAATGCTCATAGGAATCCGGCTTATTAAGGGCACAAGATAGCTCACAATGAGAAAGCAGTCATTTGCACATTTTCATTCACAAATAAAAGCATTCACAAATAAAAATTTGCTTCTCGTTTCTGAACATATTTAAACGTTGGTCTCATTGAATGCGTATTCAAATTTTGCATTATTCTGTTGAACCATCTCCCACTGTGCTCCTAACTGTAAGTAGAATTGGTTGGTACGTAAAGATATTTTTGGGTGATCGTGAGCATGAGCTGGCTGCACTGCTACACTTGGATATGATTGTTTACTGCAGCAAAATTGATGAAGTGTAGTGTGTGCATTGCCCGAGAGCAAAAGTCAATTATTCGTTTCTGCTCGGCGCACAATTTTTTTGAGCAATTAAGCCGACTAACATGAACCAGTGAATGTAAATAAAAAATCTAGCATGAATCTTCACAATGATAGCCACAAAAATGTACCCATCATTGGTAACACCGGCAAACGACACACTGTCGTTGACAAAGAACAGTTTAGAGCAATAAAGGGGCTCAGCAGTAGCAATCGTAACTGATGAAAACAACGAAAGAAGTTGAGAACTGATATAACACATCAATAGGCTTCCGACTGAATTGGAATTGCGTGTATTCAGCAATTAATGTTATCGGCAACTATAATCCAATTCGATTCACCGTAATAATTTGAGGGTAATAATGCATTTCAAATAATTCTCTCTTTCATGCAAATGGCATTGTCTAGTGATCGGATTCGACCGACAGCCAGTCGGAAAAATCCGACAATTTCGGCCGGAATTCCGACGGTCGGAATCCGACCGAGCAATTTGGAAAGTCGGTCGGAATGCCGACCGGCCGAGATTTCGCTCGGACCCTATCGCTAGTACTATCAGCACTGTATTTTGTTTACAATCCAACAACCAAGAAAATGCAAATAGAGCGAATTACAAAAATACAAATCCGAAGAAACGACAAAAATCAGCATTCATTTACCGACTAAAAAATGAAATCTGATGAATCATTGATACAGTTTATTATGGTCGTTGACAACGAACATCGGAAAATAAAACTGATTCGCTGCATGTTTACACAATTCAGCTGACGTATTCCATCAACCGTACTAAACAAAAAACGTCAATTTCATATTACCACTGTGCAATATGTAACAGATTTGTATTATTATCTCAATCAGTGTAATAATAATTTTGCTGGTTGCGATTGTTTGATGAGCTGTTCCAGCGACCGGACGAAGGGGAAAGTGGCCATTGGGAGGAAAAATTCTACTAGTGATGATACATAGAATAACATGGGAAATTCATTGCGAACAAATACTACAATTCAGAAAATCTGCTTTCAATATGGCAGTGCAATCATGAATCGATAACAATAATTAGTTCTTAAAATGGGAAGGGCAGTAATTGTGCTCAAAAACTCATGCAAATGGAACACTGAATTCAATCAATAAAATGCATCTGGTTGTTTGCGATAAAACTACTTTCTGTGAACTGTCTATAATAATGAAAAAATAATGGGCCTATACCAGGAATGTAGAATTGTTATTAGGTATGGAATGTGAGTGAAATTATGAGCATTTTGAAGATTCAGCACAGTAATTGAATCAAAAATTTGTTCGAAGTGGTATCTGAGCGATTTATGTAACAATGTAAATTAATGTCGTGCAGCAAGCATTATTCATGATAGTAACCAAACGAATCGATAACAATCTCAATCCGATTGTTAAACGACCGTGCGTAGTCGTGATAGATGAGGTCGGAACCGCGTATGAATGGCAAAAGTAAATAGGCTACGAAAACTGCTTTTAATGTCCAGTAAATGGGTCGTCGTTCCATGTACGAGTGCAGGAATACGTCCACTATAGCGAACCATCCGAACACAACCCAGTACCTTAGCATACGGGAATACTCATTGTATCGATGGTATTTGAACACACGAAACGTTGTGAACATTGGCACTGCAAACCCCTTCAAAAGCATTTCATTAGTTCGTCATCCATTCTCTGAGGCTTATAGCTGATACCGAAGCATTATGAAATCTAAACTGGTTGTTCAAGCATTTAATGCCAGATAAATCTAGGATATAATAAGAGAATAGTTGTTGGTTTGTAATATCATGCAATCGAACGGTGATATATCATTTCAGACCGCTGCTGCGACGTGTTCATTTCGAGACGAATTCTCGATGAACGTGAATGTTCCAACTAATTTTATTCTGAAATCAGTCTGTTTCTTGGCCATTTACATACTTCGGAACAACCTGTTGGAACATTTGGAAAAATTAATTGCGGCTGAAGCGACAAGCTATTGTACAATGGATAAGCTGTTGCCGCTTTCCAATATGGCATTCTCGATGATAAATCAGTCACTGCGGCTCCCCAGAAAAGCAACTCGTTAAAACGTCAACTAATTGCAAGGAAATTAGCGCACATCATCTCTATTTTATGGTGCTACAAAATTATAGCAGCAGAAGTTATCGCTACAAATATCCGCTGTCTGAAGGAAGTAGTGGACTATCGTGCCACAGAGGAAGTGGCTCCATTAGTGACTGCCAATCACTAATTGATTCCGGTTATTCAAAAAATATTGGATTAATTATTGATTGAAGCAAAAACATACGGCTGTGTAAAAAACGAAGTGAGCTGGTTCGCTGAAGAGGATGACAGCTGTGAAAGCGATAAGCATCGAGTAAAATATTTGTTCTCTTCGACACATCGAAATATTTTCGAGTAATGTCCATCTGCAACAGCCATGTTCAATTGAAAACATGATTGTTCCGTATAGCATTTTGGAACATATCTTTAATCAATAAAGGAAGAGTTGAAAATCACTTCGAAAACGATCACTTCAGCATCCATAATGCAATATAATTTCACATTCCATTTTCACGACCGTTTGCTATTTATATTATCATAACATCGAATTCATATGTGAATACTCTAAAGGATTCTCATTGATAGCTCATCTTGTCGCCGTGATTTGCACATCGACATGATCGGAGAATGGAGAGTTGGCAGGTTCGCTTCCAGTTTTACCTTCGGAAGATTCGGTTTGCCCATGGAAGGTTCACTCGCGAAAGATTCGTCGTTTACACCTTGGCCATACCAGAGGTGAACTTTCCGTGAGCAAAACTTTCAGAGACGAACTGATGGGGTGAACCTTTCGTAAAGTTATGGAAAAGGAATGAAATGTTCATACACTGAATTGCATCGTGGATTATCGATGTCATAGAGGAAGTTCAATAATACTGCGTTCATATTGGCTGGTGTACACTCCCACCAAGACGTGATCAGAGGGCTCAGCGGTAATGACCTTGACGATGTACTTTTCACTGCAACAGATCAAGATATGGATGAAACTGTTCCTCAGTCTATAATGGAATAAATAAATGACTTACGAAATGAAACAGTTTCGGAAATTATTTAATAGCTAGCGCTTAATTCACTCTTCATCTGTTAAATATTACTGGATATTTTCTGTGATACTGATGTTGAGAATTTGATTTCAAAAACACTCTTTGCAGAAAAAATTGAAGGAACAATTGAAATTACTTTGTAAAATTAATATTCTTACTGCACCAATATATGCATGAATCTGGATTAAGCAAATTACGAGCAAATTAGAAATGTTTATGTGAACCTGTTGTTTGAGATAATTGTTGTAGAACTTGCGAATGAGAGCTTTTCTCTGTGCTCTGGAAGAAAGATTTTTTTGAAGAGATTAACGAATTTGATTCTCATTATTATCCAGGAATTTATCTCAAAAGCATGTGAGGCTTTCTGAATTTATCGGTTGTTTATTGCAATTGCATTTTACTGAAACTCACATTTTAGTGAGGTGAGCGAATTCTTACGAAAAATCGAAGAGATCTTTCGACGAGATTGGTTACATGGAGACTTCTGGAATTCTTTCGTTGTTCGACCATAGGTGAGATTTGTTGACAAAGGAAGCAAAGGAGAAATGACACAACGAACATCTGTTATTACAGAGGGAAGTGGAGATCCATCGACATGCAATTCAGATCGAGAGGATTCACATTTCATGGGAGTTACTACTCGCTTATGATCCTCCTCTGTGCCTTTGTTTTTCGGATCTTCATCCGACTCTCCTGAGCCATCGCTATCTTCATCCGTTACCGATATATCCGTAAGCGTCTTCTTCGAATCACCATCATTTTTCTTAGGCAAACGTTCGCTTGACTCGTTTAATCTTTTCACATCCGACTTCGGCTCATCTCGAGACGCTCCTCTTGGAAACCTCTTAAAGCGATTTCCTGGCATGAATGATCCAAAACAAAATCAGTTACACTGTGAAGCGTAGGATAGTTTGACTCAGTAGTACTTATGTCAAAACGTGGATTCGTAAAGCTTAATTCACAGCAATGCGTGTCTTCTCGTGGCCCTATCCCAGAATGATCAGCAAAATAATGCTGTCGAAAAACTGTGCGGACTCCATAATCATGATGTTCAAAAAAGGCACCGTTACGTGGTGTTGAACAGCTTTAGGATGGAAATAAGCACAATGATACATTCATAAGGAAATGCAATTCTTGCCAGACACTGTTGGATGTGATTGTTCATTACCTATACCACTTCAGTTTCATCTAATTCTAATGTAATTACAAACGTCTATAGTTAATCAATTTGACTTACAGCAGATAAAATCCATTTTTTAATTCCCCACATTTTTTGCTATCGATTTTGCGGAGCAATTCGTTTATTCTCTGAAATGTCAAATATCTGTGCACGACGAACGACAGTTCATAATGAGCCGCATTTCAGAGGCTGTCACCTACTACACCGAACGAAATAAACATCCAAATGCACAACTCATTTGCACACATCAAAGGATTGTCTAAAGCGCTAACATTGCAGTACGAATTCGTTTCCATCGCATGCAACTATTAGCGCAATCATCTTTCATCAAAAGTTTTCGACCTGTGGCTTTAAACTAAATCAAAGAGATCGCTTTTAAAACTTAAACGGCATATAACGAGACATCCTCATGTCCTTGACTGGAAGGTTTATAAACACTTCCATCTGCACAAATCAACGAATATACCTCCAAGCAGTATATCGAAACCCCACCGCTCTGACTGAAGCTAAAAATTAAAATGGTTTCTCTTGGAAATATTTCCTTAACAATTTTCGCAGATCCATAATCAACGAAGTTTGCATTTTATGCATCAATTCGTAAATTAATCACTACATTGTGTTCAGATTATTGTGAAAGTTTTCGTCAGAAAATTTTCAATACATAGCTGTTTTATTATGAGAAATTCCCCGCAGACACTTCAAACCAAAAAAAAATCTTGAACAGTGATCTTGCAACTGTCAATGAATATAAATCAATTTTTAGCACTCGATAATCAGCTCTGGATCCGATAAAATGTGTAAGCGTAGATTAAAGTAGCCATATTCCTTCAAAATGGCAGGTCACCAGGCAAGGATATGAATTTATCACGTACATATACAAGATGAATTAGAATTCAGTAATTATTTCACATTGATAATAATTAAAATCGATTAGGCAAATATGACATTCGACATAGTTAAATCACGATGCTTGATGTTGAAACAAATAACAATATGAAATGAATGATTTAGTTTCGATAACATTTCAGTTCTGTTACGTCAGGGTTTCTCAACCGGGGGCGTATGCACCCCGAGGGAGGGGGCGTGAAATGGTATCCCTGGGAGTGCGAGAGGGAATGCGAGACGAGGTTCCATTCTTTATTCATTAAAGTAGGCGAGGATGGAGTTCAACGCATACACAGATGCAAATTATGCAATGCGTTAAAAATGTTTTTTTTGGTCGCGTTTCATACTTAAATAAACGCTTGTTGCAGGGAGTGCAAAGGCATCCTAAAGTTTTTTGGGGAGTGCGGGGCAAAAGGTTGAGAATGCAGCAGTATTATCAAATATTGCTGCATACTCCATAAAACAGCAATCAATTTCGAATGAATGTATTCAGTTTCCAATTCACAGGAAGCCGGATACAATCAAACATAAAACATTTGTGAGAAAAAAAACGTCAATAATTGATAGTGAGGTTATGAAAGTTTAGTTATTTCTTCACTTTTTGAAGTCGTTTTTTGATTTGTCGTATTTGATATGAGCATCTTTACATAGGACGTTATCAAATCGTCCATCTTATATCCCTGAAAACGGAGACACATCATTTCGTTACTATCAGATATATTGTTTAGTATCTGATAGTGAGAATCGAATGCCTCAGTTTTTCTCTCAAACAACTGAAGATTAATGGTAGAATCTAGAAGGAGACCAACTATTTTTAAACCGTTTATCAAAGTTGACCTTTCAAATACAACTAATGGGTGAAATAGAACATTTGATTAACGTAGAGGGAAAAGGAATGATTGCAATACGCTTACCAGAGTGGTCTCGAGCAGAAGTCGATTGCCACGATTTCCTTTCATAAGACTGCCAATGGTTATGTGGAAGTATGTGTTACCACTGGTCCAGTTACTGATGGACGTGAAGGGGTAGTTGACGACGTGTTCTTTCGTCTCATAATTATACAAATTGATACCAGTTTTGTTGATTGCAATCAATAGACGATCAGGCATTGATGGATCCGACGATTGTTTCACCTTGAAAGATTCTCGATGAATGACTCAGACTGATACCATCTAGGCTATTTGTTGACTGTCACATTGAGAGATACACCTCTCCACGTAACTCATGAACTTCAACGGAACTTTAAACGATATAAACACCATATTAAAACGCATATGAATTATTGACAGTTTAATCGAAAATACTGAATTGAATCGGCTTGAGAACAGCGGTGTAGATTGATTCAATTCTCTGACTTGCTCTTACCTCGAAGAAGGCAGATCCAAACGTTGGCCACTCAGCGATTTGTTTCAAAAATTCGACCTTTGCGTCTTCGGGCGACAAATTTTGAACTGCTCCCGAATAAGCGTTTGTGATCACCTGAACATGACGTATTAAATTCTGCGAATGTTGCCGACCTGTAGGTTTTCTCACTTATTCAATCTTAGGTCAAAATGCAAAGCCACGTTCAGGTCACGTGAAATAATGGTCAGGCTATTTGCTGAGAACGGTTAAGACACTAAGCAACCAGAAACTAGAGCATAGCTAGGATCTTTTCCATGAAAGGGCGCAAAATGGGGTCTGAGCCCGAATTTTGGGGTGGATTTTTTAATAGTTACGTTTGCTTTTTGCACACTTCCCTGCTCTTTTTCCCATTCTTTTACCCTTTTCCTTCTCGTTTTTCTCTTCTAGTCCAGAAAAGGCGATCGCCTTCTGCCTACCCCGTTCGCTATGCTCCAGATCACAACGAATTCTATTAAATTGAAGCTTGTCACTGTGGTATTTCATATCACTGAAAACTAATTTCTCCAATATTTTTGAGTGTTACTGCGACATGTAGATAGATTCTAGGAATGCTTCGAATGATCTCCTCTAGGTTTACACATCAGTGATCATGAACAATCAAGATCCGAACGAAACCACCTTCTTCCAATCGCCTCCGGAATACGATTTAATCAAATTGTTAGGCACAAGATCAGGTATGAGCTGAGTGAGTTGCGAGAGTGGTGCTGGTTTATTGCTACGACTCTTTGCACGAAGTATCAATGCAGCAAGACCAATAGCCTGCTGCCGTGAAACATTGTGATATCCACGCAGATATTTTGGTAGTTCCTGTATATAATTGCAACTGTATGTCAATGAAAATAAATGGCAGCTTTTGCGCCTCGATCACTGCCAGTAAATTCACAAATTTTGAAGGAAAAACAACTGACATTGCAATTCGGTTTCGAAATTAAACTCAACGTTTATTTATATTATTTGAATGCAGACAGTGAATAAGTTGAGAAGTAAACGTTGCAATAATTTAGTGATGCTCAATCAGTTGAAGCTGAATACCTGAGGATAGTGGAACATGATATCGGCAATGCGATCGTCTCCTGGTACTGTATCAAGCCAAAGTTTCCTCATGAAGTACACCTGATAAGTGAATGGTGCAGCTGATGTATCTTTACTCGATCGATTTTTACGTGCCCAATCAGCTAACTGACGTACAAAATCGAAGAAGAATTCATTGTCAGGCACCGAAATAACTGAAACGAGTGAATTTGGCAGTCAATGATTAATGATCTAATCGTAAGTGATGAAGAATAACGTCATGTCAACACTGAAGTCAATACAGCCCTATCACTTGACGCAGAACACAAGCGCAGTTCACAGTGTAACAAGTGATAAATGCAATAAGATTTGAATGTTCCTCGCTCGACTGGAATCAACCGAATGAAAGAATACTTCGAAATCGAAAGCACTCTCCCTCTTCATTATAACATTCCTCATATTAAACGCGATAAGACTGCGAACACTGATATGTGCCGTGCCATATTTGAATGATAAGTACGCTGATTAATGCATGAAAAAATTAGTAAAATTTCTTGATCACAACTGAACACATACCGCGTCTAGACGAACATAAGCATACTGACCTTTCTGATCCATTTTGACGAACAGTGAGAATCCATCGCAACGAGTCAGTCCAAGACGACTGGTAATGCGACTGCAGAAATCTTTGGCCTTTGTGGATGAATCAACTTCAATTGCCTCATCGGTACCGTCTGGGAAGAACGCCTTATGGAAGATTTGTGTAGTTTTGTTCTGGATAGCCTCTACTTCGACTTGATGTGGTGGGTATTTACGTTGACCCGCTCTGAAAATATCAATTAACACTGAGGTTTCGTGCATATATCCAGGTTCAGCGCCACACCTCTATGTTCACCAAAACAATCATAGCACTTATAATTCCACTGAGATTATACATCTTTATGGTCGTTGTGAACTGTGTGGACATCATCACTACACCTTATCGTCAACTGGGTGGAAACAAGAATATCAATGAGGGAGGAATGATATTTTTTCCGAGAATAACGGGGAGGCATAAATTCATTATAAATTGTGAATGCTGATCAATTAGATAAGTATGTAAATCCAGGTTTCATACTAACTGAGAATCACCGGGACTGGCATTTCAGAATACAACGGTCGAACAAAAGTGTTGAGTCAGTAATGAACAGCATAAATTAGTGCAGTCATGTTTCGTTTCGCTTCATCTGATTTAGTGAGTCTCATCAACAGTGATTATCAGAAAGTCTACCGTAATGTTTTCTGCAGTCGGTTATAAGAATCAGCGGCCACTGGATTCGGCCGAGTTCGAATGAACGGTGTGACCTCTTTGAGCAATGACTGGCTTGGTGCGAACAAACCCGTACATAACCATAACAACTCCCAACCCCTCTCCTCACTTAGCGTGTTGTAATTATTCGTGAGTTGTTTCATCAACTGACAATAAATTTCATCTCGAAGAATCTCCTGCAATATATCATTCACCATCTCGTAAACTTTTTGAGATCAGATGAGAATATGCTGATTCCTTTAAGGATTCGATCACTGAAAAGACATTTCCATGAAAAGCTACTGTTTGCTGTTTTGCAGTCCACGTTGTTGTCGGAGGTTTTCTGTTGGTTTATTGCTAGTTTTATTGGTAGCAGGAATTTGTTATTAGTACTATTACGATTGCGATTGGAATTATTATTTCATCTCGCTAGAATTTGTTTTATGCGGTTCCGGTTTCGTTGATTTATTTGTTTCATGTCATGATACCTTATTTGTATTTTTTTTACTTCGATACACTGATTCTAGCTGTCTTCTTCATTCGCATTCATTGTTTTCGAAGAAAAACTTGACATCTTGAAATGAATGAAACGATCTCATCAGCAACAATTCATGATCTTCTAGTGAATCTCACAAAGAGCAAACATTTGAATAGATGCGATTAGTCGATTACATTTTCGAGAGATCCGAACATGATTTATTCCTAGAGACATCATTGCATTCCTTGCTGATGTTTCACTTAAAAACTTACGTATTTCAGAGGTCCTCTAAAGATGCGATCCGTGATATCGGTACTGTTATGCAATTGTTTTGATGGATAATCACCCATATACTTCAGTATAGCTATATATGCCTGGACAGCTTCATGAGCTGGTTCGTCTTTCCCGACCAATTTCTACAATTTCAGGTTATTGAGGTACTTCAAAGACACCTTTGCTAAGGATAACTTTCTTAGCGAAACTTTTCTTCGCTTTGTGAGCAACGGTGTTGTAGTTATTCACTTCATATCCTAATGAAGAACAGCACTCAAAAATGAACCTTAAGGAGTGGTGATTTAAGAGGTTCTCGGGTATGCGCCCAGAGTTGCGGCTGACCACCATCATGTCTTCTCGGATTTATTGTGAGTGTAGTTCGGCGTGGCAGCGTTCTGAAGAGGAATTGCTTCTCATAAATGCTAGAACTCAAAAAGTATCTCGTTTCTCAAACACAGTTATCGAAATTCAATTTGTCCAGTACAAAAATACAGCCAAAGAACAATCTTTGCAAATTTTGAAATGGAAGAAAAAATTCTCAATTTTATTGCAACAAGGAATCGCTATGCCAATTTCGATGCTTTAAACTTATGGCGTGCTCAAACCTGAAGTTATCTTTGGCGAATCTTTCAAGCGTGTACGGATGAGCAGAAGTGGGGCTCATCAAAATGGCCACTTGTTTGTCCATTGGGGATTCGAATTCTGGTCGTTGTACGAACATATCCTGTCATTGATTTTTGTTAAGGGACCAATTCACAGAATTTAGTCATAGAAATTCGAAAAGTTTCTTGAAAAATGAACTTCTCACCGCACCAACAGAAAGAGGATTACTGAAAAACATACCATAACATCAACTTTCGGCTTGGTGATAGTGGGTAATATGTAAACCATGTCAACAGGAATATTACCCTGAAGACCAGTTCGGGTATTTTCACCTGCCACGAACTGACGTGTTTTGAGTGAGCTTCCAGTCAGTCCTTTTGATAACAACAGAAGATCGCCACGTTTGAATGCAACGTATGTATTCGTATCTGAAACATCAAGCATTCAAGCTTCGTTCAGCTCTTTCTGTCAAAACATCAGTTGAAACAGATTGCACACTTCAAATTGTAGATCAATTCAAAAATTTATTACGTCGCATCGAAAAGTGATTTTGCTCCAAAAATTTGTTTTTCATTCTTACTGCAAACCACATACATGCTCAATTACGAATCACGTCGCAACAAAAAAATAGAGACAAGCTTGTGAATCTTGAGGCAGTAAAGATGAACGAATGTTTCAAATTCGTTAACGAGTGCTGCATTGAGTAGTATGCATGCAATACACAATGATCGTTCACGCTCGAGCTTTCAATAAGACAAGCGGAATATCAAATCGAAATGCATTTTTGCAGCCGAACGAAAATCACATTCACATTTTGACTGCAGCATTTAAATTCGGCGAATTATCCTCAAACAATACCTGATGGTGTGCAATCGTGAAGAGCGACTAAGTACGACGATCGATTCTTGAGTCCATCTAGGAAATACTCAACCAACTCGCGAACATCTTCTGAGTTTGGTGATTGGAATGTGTATTCTACTAAACTGACGGTTTCGATCGTGAATGATTCAGCATTAGATTCTGTTGCTCTAAACAATAAAAATTCAACCAGTAACGAAATCGCTGAAACAATTTCAAACTCCGCAATCTCAGTTCAAGTCTTTCCAGCACAGCGTTGAGAACTGTGATTCGGAACGTTGTCTTATAGATGGCTCATGAATAGCTCGCAAGCTGATGTTTTAGCTCTTCCGATAAGTTTTCTGCAGCAATAATAAAGCGGTGCAATGGTCGATTCAAAATGGAAATAGAAATGCCAGAAAGTGCTTGAATGATTAGAAAATGTTGCTTTTAAGCAAAAACAAGAAGTAACGGACGGTGAGCATCGAACAGCGGTGATCTGCGGGAACGTGAATTCGAGAAGCACTTGTTCTTCATTATCCACAACAGACACACCAGTCCAGTTGACCGCAATTACCACCTGCAACAAGAAACGTTTTCATGCAAACAGCGTTTGGCTAAGATGCTCGTAGTTTGCAACTGTGCATTAGAGAATGAAAGCATTATCGTTCATGAACCGCGAAATGATTCACACTTCATTCATGAACCGAAATGAGGAAACACTCGATGTCGGTCGAAAACTTTCAATTAAAAGGAATTTAATTTCAGGCTTTAGCTCGTGTTCAATGAGATGTTTTAGAATTTTAAAATTCAGACCTCATTCTTCGGAAGCGGAGGTCCAGTGTATTTGTATGCTTCATAGAAACGAGAGAACAACAACGGCCATCTGGATTTCGCAAACGCTACAACTGCTTGCTTGACTTCCATCTGTGTCGGTTGTTTGCGTTCTTTGCGAGAGAATTTCTGCAAAATTCACAATACAACAGAATTTCAGTAACAGGTTCAATCGATGTGAGTTCGTTGATCGAAGTTGCTATTTTGCTGGAAAATTATAAGATGTGAACTGAAAATTAGCCTTAACCTTTGAAGTACAATAGAAATCGAGATTTCCTTGAGAGTGCTGAAAACGATACCTTGCGGAAAGCGTGTAAGATTAGTTGTATCCAACGTTCCTGATCACTTCCTTTCGTCTTCTTCAATTCAAATTCAGGAATATACGAATTAATGGATTGCTCGAGTTTTTCGACTTGCATCTCTGCACCATGTTCAATGTAATATTGTTGTGCAGCAAGCGACGCTAGTTCTTCTTCCTGAAATGTATCAAAAGAAGACACATATCCATACAACCAACGCTTTCCATATGGAATGAAGAATTGAATTTGTCTGCTATGTTTCGTTCCAAGGAACCTATGTAAAAGCATTGTAGATGAAACATTTTGAAGTCAACAAAGAAGTATGCTTTGGATGACTTCACTCCAGGTTATGATTCAATGTTCCTATGAATATTCGTGCCGTAACCATGAGGCTACTTTTCTGTCAATGATATATAAAAAACAGATAAATGGGTCTACGCCGATAACGACACACTGAAAGCAAAGAATTCCATTTCCGAACCACTTCAGTAGACGACCTAAGTTGCAGCTCCCTTCGAAATACTGAACACCGATCAATAGACCGTAAAAATGATTCACCTTATCGCTTCTGTATTCACCGAATTTAATGCCACGTATAATCTGCTGGTAGATCAAGTTTGTGCTCACATCATCGAATCTAAAATTGCAATTCCAATAGAGCAGTCAAATGGCAGCTGAGGGCTTCATGGCTGCTCACTGTAATCCAAACACCTCATTCTTTGTGAATATCTCTTACAATTAATCAGTTGGACATTCATTTTTTTCAATTTGAACAGAATGACTTAACTATCGAAAATCATTTCAGAAAACAAGGAAACGCTCATTTAAGAAAAAATCGCAGTGGAAACTTCGAGATATTCCTCAAGGATCACAATCAACAATAAGCAATCAAGTTATGGCGATAAACATGCAAAAAAACATACTTAGGATTGTGCCAAGGAGTGAAGATCTCCTTTCTGAAGAACAATCGCCATGGCGCTGTCTTTTCTTGCTGTCCTTGTTCCTTCGCATGTTGCTCATATTGACTAATCGCGTCCAAAACATGATCAGAGCCAGATCCAAGTGAGGACACCTTAACTCATTATCGACTATTTTAACTCATTCAACCTTGTGAACAATTTGCAATTTTAATTGTATTGATGAGGTCATATGTGGCCATAAACGGTGTCGTGAATAATACGATTGCCTGAAACAACTTGTGCGATAAATTTCACGGTGATTGCAGCCTAAACGTTTTGTGTTTTTCCTTTGAAGACTATTTTTGTTTTCGAATGTTTTACGAGATGATTTCTTTCAGACGTTCTTCCAAACTCAATTGCAACTTTACCTTTTCGAAGAGTGCGATGTATAATGAAAATCCGAAACGCTCTTTGAGTCCAATTTTTGCTGCGATCGCATCGCATACCTCCTCTGATGTTGTTGCCGAATCACCGATCACTGTTTTCACGGTACCATCCATCAAAGTTACCGTTAATTCTATTGGATTCTTAGATTTGGTTGCCTGAATTGTGATTGTTTTCCATTACCTCACAATATACGATTTGCCTTTTATCAAACGTTAGAATTTGAGAGGATTTTTATTATTTGTGTATGGTGATCTCTTGATGTTTGCCTATTCATGGCTTTGTAATGAAGCTAATTGCACCGTTGTGAGGATTCGAATCATGAGTGTACAAAGCAAGTACGAATGCCCAACCTGCAACTCAACATAGCTCGGTGGTTGATGACGTGTACCGTTTTTAACAGTTCTTCGGAGTCGTTGTTCAATGTATTCCGAATAACCAGATGCACCACCTGGTCCATGCTCACGAACGAAACAACACAAATAGTTCATGAAACGTTTCGATGGTGCAAAGCATCCGGCACATAACGACAGCAAAATCCAACCTCGAGCAACTGAACTCTTCGATGGATTATTTGATAGTTGCTTGCAAATCTGACAGTAGATCTCATCCCTGCAAAAAAACATGGAATTGACAGATCACTTTAAATTGAGCATAATATCTACGCGTAATCAGCTCACTGATCGCAACATTGAAAATGGAACACACCGAAGATCAGCCCTGAGAATGCCGTGCCCAACAATGAAATGAAGTTTATCCAAGTTGCTCGTTGGTCTTTCCTCCAAAAGCGCATTATAATGACCATACTTTCCACCTTTCATTTCAATTGTTGCCTTCGTTTCACCGCTTTCGTTTATTGATTCCAGTGAATCATTTTTCGGTTTCCTTCTTAGTGTCATTGATATCAGTTTACGACCAACTGTTTTGCGAATTCGTTGTGTGCCAGTCACGCCTACCTATAACGCAAGATTCCGTCAGCAGTACTCATTTGGGTTTCTCAATTTTGCTCAATTTCTCGAAAGGTTGAGACGGGTTTCGCTATAGCAATGTTCAGTTACCGTTCACAGATCAACTCATTAACGTCATTACACGATGGTAAATCATCAACGAATTTGTGTGATTTACTTCCCACATTAATCAGCTGAGCAAGTGCACAAGTCGAGACAGCTGCATGTTTGATTCATAATTTTTTGAGCATTGTAATTAGAGAAAAGCCAGCTTTTGAAAATGAGAAATGTGAAGGTGATTTATGTGGTTAATAAATGACTGGAAAATCATTCATCATTTCGTGTTCCTAGGATGATACCTCAATGATCAATTCATCGTAACTCAAAATGATCCGAATTTATGACATAAATATTGTAGATGCTCTCATTGCATCAGTGCTGCGTCACGACATTCGTAACAGCTTACGTTATCGTAATCACTCATTTGACTGGCCAAATCAACTTCTCTCTTCGTGAAATTACGTCCTAATGTTTTGTACAATTTTCCCATCACTGATTTGCCATCCTGAAACGTTGGCCATTTTAATTCGAATCAATACGGAACGATTACATCAGTACCACACAAAGCATGAGTACACTATGATGATAGTCAGCGCACTTCGATTGCTTCAGTATGAAACCATCAAACTCGAGTTTTCAGTTCTCAATCTTTTCAGACGTTACTGCATCTTTTTGAAGTAATGTGCGAAGTAAGAATGGATGAGAATTTTGCGGTTGATCATAACACTTTTTGCACATATTCAGGAATGTGGCGATTAAACGATTCTGTGGAGCCATTAGTGCCATTAGTGTTGGACGGGGACATGGCATGAATGCGCCTTGAAAACAATGCAAGCGCAACAAAAAACCTCGACACCTGAGTGTTTTAACTGAGCAATCAAAATTACCATTGCTGATTTTCGAATCACTAAATCAGAACAGTTACTTGAAAGTTTGCTCAATTTCTCGGAAGATTGAGACGATAATTGATTTACATAAATAAGATAAATCGAAATCAACGCAAATCGCAATAAGAATTGTGGAGTTCTTTAGTTGTCATCTTAAGTCACTTATTTCTTGCGAAACAACACAAATAGGTAAGAATACTGTATTCCGAAAGCTTCCAGTCGGAAAATATACTCCATTCATTGATGATGGAGGCGAACATTGGAAAATTTCTAATTTTTCGACAATGAGAGAGAATATGATTCGCTTGTTTTAAAAAATTAAAAATCTGAGCACGACAGTAATCAAAATGAAAGCGGTGGAGAGAGAAACCCTTCGTGAAGCAGTATAATAAAAACGACTCACATATTCACCATTCAATGAGGGATTGTACTTCGCATCAGGCAAATCGCCCATAAAACGCAATATTGTGATCCATACCGCAAGTGATGCCTAGAATATAACAAACTGATTCTTTTGACGAGACAAAAGATGTCAACGTGGAATAGACAAGATAATGCGACAATAGACATGGATTTGACATGATATCGGCAATAGAATGAATTTTTATCACATTAGTGGATGCATTCGATTTCAGAAAAATGAACTAGATAGCATAAATTGGGTGCGTGACTTCAGTCTCTGACTTCATGTGAATGAACTTGAAACCGGTAACATTACTGACACCTCAAGTGTTCGTTGAGTGGCCACACAAAGCATCAGAACTCACCAACTGATTGCCTGTATCGTGATGAATGAGCAGTGGACAGCGTAGTGGCTTCTTAATGTAGTCTGCAGTTGCCTGCCCTTGGAAGTACGTAGCAGCAAATTTGTCGAACTGATATCCAGTCAGGTCCTCGTCTTGGAACGCTTCTGCTAGAGCAGGTATGCTTGACACAGCTTCACCACTAAATATATATCTTAACATTCAAAGTCGCCAATTTCGTTAGAATATTTCGTAAACTACTGAAGTGTCAAATATATTATGCTTTATTGTTTCAAAAGAAGTAACTGAATTTTGAACTGCAAAGTAGGATTGGGCAGGAAACTCTAACACTGGGAAGCCCGCCAAGATATGGAGTATGGAATTCTCCAAGGAATTACAAGGTTCCGGAAGTTCTTGGGCATTCACGAAGTTTGAGGGGACCCTGACCCTACCCATAACCTTGGGAATCTCCGGGCACTCATGACATTCAGACGGTCTCCAACCCCACTGCTGATCGTTGAGGTCCACAAGATCGATTAGGCCTCTGACCAAACTGTACAATAAAGAATCGCAAATAAGCTTGTGGCAAGGATTACGTTGTAAGGTCCTTTTGTTTACCAATTAATTTCTTTTCTGCTATCGGCACAGGTGATACTTCAACTGGTAAGAATCCAAACATCTTTTCGACCTGCAAAAAAACAATCATTAAATGAAAATTAGCAAGTTCTTTTATTCGGAATGCTGGCAATGATAACGTTCACTTCATTGATGCAACGTCTTCACATTCAACAGAACTCTTCTTCAACATATTCAGAACACTCTCAACTTTATAGTTTACACGTTCTAAAAATTCTTCTGTCTTCATTTATGCCAGTGCACAGACAATTCTCAAGTTTGTTTTGCTCTTGAACATTATTCTTCATAAATCATCAAAGATAAGTTCTCGCTTCGCGATCGTGCAATTTTTTGACCGCTACCAGTATCGCTGATCGAGAAATGCTAACCAATCCAGTATCATCCATCTCGTCCACAGTGGAGGCAACCGATGAAGGTGTTGAGCCACGTTCTGCTTCCTCGGGCATTATCATCATTCCAGCACGTCGTTCTCCACGTTCTCTCTTCGCTCGTAGAACCTTTCGAATCAACGCACCGCGACATCTTGCCTGAAGTATTCATGTAATCGGTGCCCCAGTAAAATCACTTCCCAAAATTTCCACAAAATCTCTCAGCATTGAACTTTGTCACAATCGAAAACCTTTTTAACGTTAGTTGGGAACTGTCTCAACAAAAATTTGTTGAAATATGCATTTCAGAGACGAAACTCGTCGATTATCATACCAGGCCTTGGCACTATTAAGTTTCTGAGAAGAATGCATGTGCACGTTGTGGGATGTAGATGAAAAATCGCTTTCTTAACGCAGTATCGATTATCAAGGCCAAAATGTGTTCGCAGAAATGTAAAACGGAATTCAAAGAATTACCACAACAGCAACAAGAACGTAGAGGCCAACAGCAATATTCACGAGGGTGTATAACACGGAAACGGACAGTGTCAAGTCTATATTCAGGAGTTGAGAGAATGTTTCCAGTGATGTAATGTCAATTTGGTGACGTTGAGGAACGATCGAGCTCATTCTTACTTGAACGCAACAATTTTCACATACCAAAAAAATTTTCAGGGCGATATTTGCGGATTGTTAAACTACAGAGCTGGATGCAAGATGGGTTTTATGGTATAATGAACAGTCGCTACCAGAACAACAAGCACGAAACAAATTTCAATGTTGCGTAGAGCTAAAGTAACGATTGCGTGATGAACAGTGGATTGAGTTGAGCAATCTCAAATGATCAAATGATTGTTCTTTGCTGAGAACGCGTTGCTGTTACAAATGAAAAAAATGTAGTGCTAGGCTTGAACGAGTGAACCAAAATCTAATGCTTTTTAGCCTTCCAAGCGCTAACACTAATCGACTGGAACTGACACATGTTAGGAAGAGCTAGCACACGACTTTCGATTCGTTTAGTTTTTTGTTTTGTGAACTTTGTTCGTTCACAGCAAACAGCTGCACTGTACGTTTCAATTACCAGTTAATTACCCGATTATCACATTTTCGCAGTTATAAAATATTACCAGATTATCAATTACCAGATTCAGATCAGCTCAAAAACAATGCTGCAAATGAGTTTTTGCACCACGTGCTGAACGAACATTCACAGATACTCTGTTTTTATGACTTATGATGATTAGTTCACCCAACTGAGAAAAAAGTTAATGACATAATTGATGATTACTTGGAGCTGTATGACAATCAGTCGAAGTTTCTGATAGTGAACAACAAGTTGACGTGAGCGTAACACTGCTTGCAGTCTAGCGAAACCAATTTGTATCTGAAATGAACATTATGATTCCTCTGCATAATTTCTGTTAATCCTATTTCAATGGTGATCATTACTGTGTGATTTTTTCCACGCAATTATGCTCGTGATGGTCAAGTTCCAACTACACATTACTGCTGAACTAATTTTGTGGCGTTTGAAATAGTCCGGAATATGAAATGAAATGACCTGTCGGTAGCGTTTACGTTGAACGTAGCCACGCCAAAACTTCTGAATAACGACCGCAGAAGTGCGCATCCTCTGGAAACGTCGTCTTTGAAGCCATCCGCGAACCGCTCTTTGAATTGTCACAACACGTGCCGTGAGCATGCGTTCACGCTCCTTTAATTATTATCACTTCAGAGAAATGCCATTTTCGAAATGCAATCAATTCAGCTAATTCCAATCAAACTCATATATCCTTTCCAATTCGTCCTTAATGATTCAATTATTTCCACTCAATTATGGTCGCTATAAAAATTCGCATAGATCTCGATGCTACTATTCCAATCGAATTTGGTTCTGTCGAAAAACTGACAGTGATAACATTCCCACATTTTCCTCCTTTCTTATGATACATTGCCTGTTATTGTGAATTGTTTCATATCGTATTATTAATAACGATGCTTGTATCATTCGAAAATTACGATCATTTAATACAAGCTTGTTTGATTTTGATGCAATTGAGGGATCGCTTGTTAGCGTGGTAGCAAATATCTTCACGAATATACTTGACTAGCTCGTCATCGGTCTGATGGACAGAATGTCAAAGAAGCAGCCAAAGAGGTTGTCATCTCTAGTGTCTCGATTAAAACGAAATGTCACTTCACCTGTTCCAAAAACAGTTCTTGTGCATCCTTCAAAAACACTTTTGTCTTCCCCATCTGAAAATCAGCTTTGCCACCAAGCACTGTTTTGCATATTTTTTTCGCTGCTTCCACGCTATCCGCCTTGCCCGCTGAAATTGCAAACAATTCTGGTTGCATTCACTAAATCTTTCAAACAATATTTGCTAATTGCAAGTCTAGAATTTTCTTTTTCAAATTCTCACAGATCGAACCCGAAAGCAGTGTTGAAATATTGAATCTATTACGATAATATAATACAACGTAGCTAATTTTGATAATAATTTTTAAGGTTTCACTTCCTGAAACATTACGATAGCATTTCATTCAACGTTCGTTAATCATGCGTGCTCGATGAAGCGATATAAGCAAGAAGCAAATAACCGATGCGATAAGATAACAAATAGAACAGAGACAAAGCACTGCGCATGGCGATTTGAACATTCCACTGTCGGCGCCACCTCAAAAGTCTACTGTATCTTTTCACGCACAATGTAACGGACTAAGTAACTAGAGAACTTACGAATTCCGTTGACTAATACACGATATCGACGAACGAAAGTTTCGTAATCATAGCGAATTGGATATCCAGCCTTACGAATGCGAATTGTTTCCATCATACCCGAGTAACGCAATTGTCTACACACTAAATCCCTGTCAAATACCTGAAACGTTTTAGCCAATGTTTACGGACTGAATCAGATTGAAGTGCGTGGTTGCTGAAGTTAATGCATTTTAAGATTTATTTTCATTTTTAACGATATTGTCGATTGCGAATGTTGATCTGAAGATTGTACGGTCAAATAAAAGAAACGTATACTAACGAGTGGTTTCTTGACTTCATTCGGTTTAATACATCGAATAAAGAACGGTTCGCAGGCGGAGAGCTGCGACATGAGCGATTCTAATGATTTTCGGAATTGACTTCCGACGGTGATGTGCTTCCGACGAGTCACCGATGTTACACTGTCAAAGTCGTGACCTTCACCGAAAAGATTCACCAAAAATTTCATCTTACTGCTTTGAATTAACGTCTGCAGATCAGCTGAGAAAGTGTCACGATTCTTCTCGAGGAAACCTGCAAAGTAGACGTCACGATCGTTTTTAGCAAACTGACACCAACGTATTCACAATGAAATCATCTGCAATAATCAGAAACAGTCACAAGTCAAATTTAAGAAAATAAGTCTTGAAGAAGTTTTAAATTTTGTGGTAATGTGCACTTCCATCGACAGCATTCACGAGACGAATTCTTGAATGAGTGGGAAGGTCGTCATCTATACAATTTCATGTAATAAAATGCTGCACAATCATTCATGAGTGAAATTTTTAGGATTCGAAATGTTGTTTTGGAGAGAAATTTATGAGGTTTTAAAGACAAGGAGCACGAGTTTGATGAATTCGTTCACCTTTATAATCATAAAACACAACGCCAGCATAGTGGTTAATTCCGAATGATTTGTTCAAGCTTGATTTCGGTTTTTTGTACAGTTTATCGTTGTGACCATGCGTTGCGTGCAGTTTATCAAGCATTGTTTGGTCGGTACCCTGAACTTGTCAGTTGGTTAGGCTGAATGTTAATTCATTCACAGTTTGACCGTATTTTGATTTCATATTATCACACTATAATGTGGGCTGTATTGTGACAATGCAGTTTCAAACGAGTGTTTGCTACTGATCAGAAAACAGTTTTCCTCGGAAATAACTGCTGAAATGATTAGAGATCGAATGGTGAACAGTGATGAATGCAGAAAAAAAAATGAAAGTGACCTTAGGAAATATGCTTTCTTCGTCAATGAGTGACATGATACTCAAGTTTTGCTGCGCGATTAAGTCCAGAACGGCCTGATTATCGGTGAACTCGATCTGTCGCCAGTTGATCTTTTCTGCTTCGTATTCACTGCAAATCCTCTCCCCTCATTTCACTCAACAATAACGTATGCTCAATCGCAATTGCTCGATTCCTGTTCTATTATATCTCACAACACCGTTCTATTCATTTTTCAGCGACACTATTGTTGCAGTGGACTTCTTCCGTTCTTTACACATAACCAGGCTACATTTACTACAACCAAACCAACGAAAATTCCACGAAATTATTCTGCAGAAAATCAAGAGTCGGGGAATTTTAACTGTAGAAGGTAATCGTAGGTAGTTCATAACATACTCTTGTTCCAGTTTGAAGATATGTCGCACGAAAAATTGTTGTAGATTTTCATTTGCATAATTGATACAAAGTTGTTCGAAACTATTCGTGTCGAAATTTTCAAAGCCAAATATATCCAAAACTCCGATGCTGTACCGATTTTGAACATTTTTACGTGGCCTGAAAGAGAAGAGATTTCTTACAGTGATATTCGATTGATTTCAGCTATCACCTGAATGGATCAGGCAACTAGGTACAACACTTCCAAACAATACGATAAACATTCAGAAGGAATAATTGATGTTTTAGTCCACTCACTTATAAATCGCTTCATTGATACGATTAACAAGGTAAAGAAAGAGTCGTCCGTAAATGCCCTTCACCAGTGCATCTCTTACATCTAAACTTTGCTCAGGCCCTAGACATGATACCACTCGCTCATCTCGGGTAACCAAACTTCGAGTTGTAAGTGAATTCACAAGACTGCGATCATCCACCTGAAATTTTCACGAATTTCGATAGATGCGTATTGGATCGTGATGAGGAGGATACGATCTTAAGGCAAAATAAATCTTCCGTTATGCATAACTGAACTTCTATTTCACCTTAACATCGTATCGCCGTCATCATCACCTTCTCCAGTATTGTCATGTGATCATCAACTACGATTTAATATGGCTTAAAATCGCAAGAAATTACTAAACTTTTTTCAACCTCTGTTCACTTATCTTGCCTCCAACTACACTCACACACTAATCGTAACATTTTCGTTGCACATTCCACTAAATATTCATTCTGAACATGATAACATGGCACAAAGCATTCTACGCACCAAAATTCTAGTTCACCGAATAAAGAATCGCTCACCTGTAACAGCTTCGCGACTTGGCTCACTCTAGACTTGTCTTTGATTTCAGTGGCTTCCATATTATTAACGGTGGTTGCTGAAATATTCTCTCTTGCAAAATCAAGCAATTAATGATGACTTTTCTAGAGATTTCAGTCCATGCAAGCGATGTGTTATGGAACTGCTTTTGCAAATTTGAAGAGAACTTTTTGATTTCTTAGGGCATCGCAAAACAACTATTTTAACAGTGAATATGGTGTCAGACATTACCATTGTATTTAATGTTTCCAGTGTGAAGTAGCGCAGCCAATATCTTGAATATCTGCCATATTTCAGCATCTTTGAACATCAGCACTTTCATCGCAGAGCGAATCTCGGCCAAATCCGCCGCATCATCTCGGCCTTCTGCTTCAAGTGTTTTACCCTGAGAAAAGCTCAGTTTAGAACAACTCAAAATGATCTGAGAATGGAGGAATGACGCTACCGGTGAATAATGCCAACCTTACGCCGCAACATTGTATAAAAACCCATTTTCCATTGTAATAACTAACACGAAATAAGACGCACTCACCTGGGTGAGATAGAAATAATCTGCCGCTTTGGTCAAAGTGAGTTCATTCTTTTCGGTGTCGTTCAATCCAGCCAATAGACAATAGAAGATATGGTAGTTGCGTTCACCTAACGTTTGACTAACGAGTCGTGATTTCTCAAGAAGATACTGCTCAATTTTTGCGCCTTCAATAGCACCCGTCCCCGTGAAATGAATATCGATGTATTTGCCGAATCGAGACGAATTATTATTTCGAATCGTTTTTGCATTACCGAACGCTGCAATCAGTTACAATTACAGTCACATTAAACATCACTTGTTCCAAAGAAGCGGCTTTTTAATTTCATTTTGACGCTTTATCCAAAGCGAATATCATCAGCTCGAATCTGAAATTCTCTTCGAATTCCTAACTGGTGATCTTTTCGGAGCTAATTATGATCCTTTGGACTATGATGAAAAGTGATCGTAATAACAGTGCTCCTTAGAAAGGGTCACAGACAAATGCAGGCTAAATTTTTTAAATACAAATAATATAACTCATATCAATGGAATTTAAATCTCAATGCGTGCATTTATGTTGTTTTTCATTCCACTACAATTAGTATCAAATATGCATCAAATCTAATTTGCAATAAGAAGTTATGTCATATTCAATGAGAACGTCAGCTGATATGAGTTAAGCATGGGCCGATTGGACAGAGTTCGATGGATTCGACATGGAAGTGACAGACATCATTAACGCCAGCCAAAATGGCATACCTTCCATGATGGGATTGGATTCAAGAATTTGTTGCTCTATCCAAGAGTGCTGTCCAGATACGGTAGCGAGAAACTGTAGAACGAGTTTCGTCGATTCGGTTTTACCTGCACCCGATTCACCGCTGAAGTTAGCCAGAATCAACAAAGAACATTTTGAGTGAGAAGAATAACTAGCAAATCTGAGTTTTTACGTAACTCTTTCAATATCGCATTACGAAGACAACTATTTTCAGAATGGATGAATGCACCTGAAACCACTAAAGGTAACTCGCTGAATCCGTCCGTAAGACGTTACTGATAAGCATTTATAATCGAGCGCCACTCTTCGACAACGAACCTGATTATCAAGCACTGATTGCGACCGTTTCGTTTCATGTTCGAGTAAGCATTATCGGCAATCGAAAAGATGTGTGGTGGCAATTCACCGATTCGACGATTTCGGTATAGGCGGATTTGCTCTGGAGTGTAGATGGGTAATTCCATGTATGGATTCATTGCAACCAAAATTGAACCAGTGAATGTCTGAAATGAATTCACCGATTTTAAAGGGGAATCAGAGTAGTAACTTTTGGATGAATACATTTTATCAATGCTTTAATCGTTTTTGGATCGTAAGTTGCCAATATGAAATCGACAAATAATCATCGTTTATGAACAACTTATACAAGCTAAAAGAGAGTTCCATCATAACGATTTAAATGAACTAGGCGATCATGGCCTGTGTTTGAATATTCACCGATTCACAATCAGTTGTGAAAGGCACTTACGTAGATGAGTTTTTGTTTGTATCGAATGAAGAGGTTCCTGAGTATGCCTGCTTCATGAAGATCGCCCAGTTGGATCATATCCTCCACACCTTGAACCGATGTTGGATGCATAACACGAATCTTTTGATCAGGAGATAACCATGTTTCCTTCAAACACAACAACGTCATTTAGAGAGAGCACATAAATCAAGCGCAGTTTGAATGAGTTCTTAAAGTTCAATATAAATTATAATGAATTATTCATTCAACCTTGCCATCGTCATCGAGTAATTTGATTTTGCCACCACGCGAATCGATAACCCTTGCACCAATCGGACATGAGAATTGATTCTTTACGGGTACTTCAATCCACAGAAAATCTCCCTGCGAATGAAACACTCATTTATTGTTTTGTTTATAATACAAACAATAATATTATATGATACTTTTCTATCTATTACATGAAATCTTTGACAAATCCATTGTTCAACTCCATTGCATAGTGCGAAGCATTCTGTAAAGGTACCCCTTTTAGTTCGTTTGCTGATTTCAACTAATGATGTTATTATGATATCATTACATTGACGTACACCTTGATACAGAAATCTTTCCTTCATGTTTTCTGTTGATGTTTTCTTAAACGAAATCTTAAAAAATAGTGTAAGATAGAGTGATAAATTAGATCTGAATGAAAGAAAAGGCAAAAATGGAAATTTCACAGTCGACTTGTCAACAAACTCGAGAACGGTGGTAGAAATCAATGGAACATTGGGCATGTGAACATATTTAGTATTTTCTATTCGAAAAATAGTTAAGGTGAACAATGCGATTTCCATGCTATGTGCTATTGAAACTGGCATGTTCCTATTTGAATTACCAAGCAAGCATCAATGAGTACGTCAATCACCATCATTAATATTTTTTGCGCAAGTTTTCTCAATTGTCGGTCATTCGAAATCACATTATTATTCTTTCCATACAATGCTTGCGTACATATACAATTGATATGTTCATATATATATATCTGCTGTACATTTTGATAGAATGTACTCAGTGACGTGCAGAAGACTAGCAGTTATTACATTTATATTGATAACAGATTATTGAAAATATTTGATATCGTATGTGGTAATAAAATGTGGTGAAAGATGTAGAAAAGATGGAAAATCTGATAATAATAGTTCTCGGGGAAGGTATTTTCATGAAGGAGAATATCAGTTACTTCTCTTGTTCGACGTTAACTCTCAGCATTCTTACATGTGAAGAGTAACCGCACAGTTCAAGGTCATCTGTAGCGCACTCGTTATGATATTTGCTAGCAAAGATATTCACACGTGAAGTTTAACTATACTAAAACACTAAAAGTGCTATTATCTGACCCAATATCATCGCACAAACGATAGCGACAATAAACTTAATGCGATATTTTTAGAAACATCAATGCGCCGGATATTCATCATATATTATTTTGCTTTATAGTATAACTTATAAAACGTAATGAAACGATAAAACTGATCTTCACAAAAAGTGTTGATAAATATCAGTGACGCTAATGTGAATGTTGACAATGGTCAACTCAAAAACGAGCATCTAAAGAAGGATACCTTCCAAAAACTGGACTAAAAGGTAAAGAAATCGCGAAGTTTGATCTTTTGAGATGTGATCAAAATTCATTCCAAGCTTCTCATTAGGTTATAATGTTTTCTTTAAAATTCAAGTGGTTCTATTGAATAACGCTTTTAGAAAAAAGGTGTACATGATAACGAGTCAGTCTGAAAGCTCACAACAGAATACATCCATCGCATGCAGCATCTGCAATAAAACTGCCAAGCACATGCATATACAGCTTAGCTGAGGGAATTGCCAATGCTCCGAAAGAAGTACTCACTTTTGAAACGACGACCATTGCTGTATTTCTTTCGCAGCGAGTTGAACAACGGATTGAATTACTTTATAAGACAGCTGTATTGCATTACACGTTATCTGAAACTGCAAAAAACATTAAAAATTATCAGTATGCTTGCTAGATCGATCAGTTATCAGTCAAAATTGTTGGAATCGACGACAATCAGTTCGATTTTATCACAGCGGGACTAAAATGCGAACGCAAAAATAATTAGAGCCATCAGTTTTCAAAGGTTTCATGAAACACCGAAATCTCTTCTCAGCGTTAGGAGGCATCATTGTAAACACTTTCAAGAATGTAAATCAAGAAATGAGCGTTATGTGAACCAACAAATATGACTTATTAATGACGAACATTTAAAGTTATTCTCAAGGCATATGTAGGTAGTATCAGTGATAGTGATTCATTGAATCGCATCCATATATATGAATGGTGGAAATTATTCTTAGAAAACGGAGTCATTAATTAGAAAGATGAAGCGAATCATATGCTGAGATATGGAACGTCAGAAGACAAAATGATGCTCCCAAACGCCCGTCGATAATCTCCGACTTATCAGTGATAAAGCATTTTATTGTGCTTTATTGGAAAAACACAACGCCCAATTCACAGTCACACACTGACTCATAATCAGATCACTTATCATATGACTTATTAATGACGAATATTTAAGGTTTCTTAAATGTTCGTCTTAGCAACGAAATTTCGAATGAAAATCTGTCTCCACTTCACAGCACTGCAAAACAATAGCAAACTTTGTAAACAAAGCACGATTTTTATTCAAAATTTCTATTTACCATATTGAAATGCAAAGCAAAAGTGGGAAAAGGGCAAGGCACAGAACGAAATTGATCATATACAGCAATAATTCAACTTTTGGACTAGTAGAGATATTTCAATCACAAACATATAATAATTTGCGATTTTTTTGCGATTTCAGAGTGATGAGTTTTTCGGAATTGATTAATTATGATAAATATTCGATCGAAAGGAGAACGACTGAAGTATATGTGGCATCTTTACGATGAACATTCACACTCGATCAGCCTTTCCATGACCAATGCTCTGATGAAGCATCACGGAAGGCAAAAAAACATTCAGCTTTTGCGAAATTACGCTGCCTTACAGAAGTGGTTTATGAAACATTACTTCAGAAATAACGATGAATCAGATGTTTGTCCCAAGTCGCAGTGATGGCTGTATGAAGAGCGAATATTTTCCACTGACGAATCGAAATGTGATCCAACAAAGATGACCACAATATTATTACAAAATAATGTATCGGTAATCATAAGCAGTAGAAGACATATTGATAACGGCCTATCAAAGGAAGAATGCAGTTCAAAAAAACATCATCTTAATCTCTATGTCTCAAGTGGTGTTTGATGATAATGCTTTATCGAATGATATGCATATGAGAAATTCCCATCATTAAGAATTAATACATTAAGAATTAAACAGTGAGTAATCAAGATAAGAACAAACCATCATAATGGCCACAACCAAAAAACGACTAGTAAACGATGATTGACGAGAAAGTAATTTTGTTCGATGGAATCGTTAGAATTGAGGGGATTGAAGGAACAGTGGAATACCAAGGATGAAAGAAAAGAAAAATGCTACAACACAGGACAGTTTTTCCCTTCAAACCTATCCATATTACCTACTCGCCAGTTCCTTAATTGCTTTTTAGTCTGCCTAATCACACAATGTAATACTAATCACCTCAAACATGAATGAAATGAACTGTCGAAAGGTGAATGAGATGACGACATTTATGAATGTTTGAACTGCTTTGTTTGCTAATTGAGTGTTTTGTGTACGATATTAAGAAAACACTGTCAGATGAGTAGAACGAATGACTTCTTCATTCTGAACATCTTCAAGCAAATAATAAATCTTCACATTCCTCTATTGTGAATGCTACTTCTTCAACTCAGCTTTGACGTAACATTCAATTGTTGACAACAACATCCAATTTCGTCACTCTCAATTGAAAATAACGCGACAAGCAATCACTTTTTTCGAGTAAGAAATAGAAAAGTCAGTATATCGGCCGATTTTGACAAATGTTTTCATTCCGGGCAAAAGCAACATCCAGTGACCATAAGATCAAAACGAATAGTTTATGATGCTTCAAGGTTGAAATGATCACATGAAAGCATCGTTCAGTACTGCGTGGAGAAATGCTGTTAACAGCGTTCGAGGCAAGCATGTCCTTAAAACGTCTATCAGTTCTTTCCCACTGATAACAAAGAATGACTATCAGTGGACAAACATAAACATCAACAAATCCAGAAAAATCTCCTCGCGAAAAGAAACTCAGAATAACGGTATTGAACACGAGAATATAGTTATGAACTGATAGAATAAATTAAGAAGAAGAAAGGCGATGAGTACTAATTAGATGGGCGAATAGATTTATTGATGAAATTGTTCGTAGAAATTTGATGAACGAGAGATGAGATGCAATGTTGTTCACCTTTTAATGTGCCATCTTGAAGGACAAACCACCTCATCGCGATCATTGTTTTAGTACGGTTACATTAGTTTTATTCAACGATTAAACCAATAAATGATCAACTGATTATGCTCTACTGAGGAGAGTTTCAACGAAAACTCGATTAGAGATTTTAAATGTGTGTAATTTCAGCAGTTTTCACATAATTTGTCGTGGGTAAGGATGTCGTCATAAAGAACGATTGTTGGTACCGCCAGAAATCTAACAGAGATAGTGCAGAGGCCGACGAGAATGAAAACGATAATGATAATTGCAAGTATGCTGTTGTCACTGATATCAAGTTTAGTATCACTGAGAGCAGCATAATTGCAAATATCATTATCGCTTTTTTTGTTGACAACTTTAACCTTAAATGAAACAAGTTTTCATTTTTGCAATAAACGAGAGTGAAACCTCCAGGTGAAGATAACATAATGGCTCCCGAACGCAATGCGTGCTGACTTTCATTTGGATGCTTGCACCACCCTTCCATCCTTCCCACATATTAATTCCCATTTCGTTTTCAGCGTCGGCTGTTCCAATTATGAAGTAAAAAATAGAGCATTTCAGCAGCACGAATACTCAAATAAATGCAATACTGTTGACAAAATGAAACGAACGTTTCGTTTTTGATTTGTCGAAGGTATCACATCGACGAGAACATCTTTGTAAAACAATGAAGATAAACAGATATCACCGCACAGGAAGGAATGTGACACAACACGAGTAAAAAGAAATCATATAAACAAATAAACATTCTGTGCGCTGTTCACACAATTGGAATTTTTTAAAAAGACTTCGAATAGATGAGAGTTCGCTTTCATTCATACACTGCCATTCTTGAGAACAGTGACACGGTTTTTGACTTCAGAAATTGCAGTTTGATTGAGATTTTGCATTAATTAGGCGCTATACGATTAGTGTGTAATGAGTGTTGTATGATAGCAAATTCGTTCTGTGAAAAGAAACTCATCTCTAGAGAAAAGTCAACCTTTGTTATCGAATTCCAATCAATGTTTGATCCTATTTAGGGCACCCATAAGAATTCGGCAATGTAGTTAAATGTGTTCAACGAAAACTTATATTCGAATCACATATCATACAAGGCGCTTTGTATGATATGTGATTCGAATATAAGTTTTCGTTGAACACATTTAACTACATTGCCGAATTCTTATGGGTGCCCTAAATAGGATCAAACATTGATTGGAATTCGATAACAAAGGTTGACTTTTCTCTAGAGATGAGTTTCTTTTCACAGAACGAATTTGCTATCATACAACACTCATTACACACTAATCGTATAGCGCCTAATTAATGCAAAATCTCAATCAAACTGCAATTTCTGAAGTCAAAAACCGTGTCACTGTTCTCAAGAATGGCAGTGTATGAATGAAAGCGAACTCTCATCTATTCGAAGTCTTTTTAAAAAAATTCCAATTGTGTGAACAGCGCACAGAATGTTTATTTGTTTATATGATTTCTTTTTACTCGTGTTGTGTCACATTCCTTCCTGTGCGGTGATATCTGTTTATCTTCATTGTTTTACAAAGATGTTCTCGTCGATGTGATACCTTCGACAAATCAAAAACGAAACGTTCGTTTCATTTTGTCAACAGTATTGCATTTATTTGAGTATTCGTGCTGCTAAAATGCTCTATTTTTTACTTCATAATTGGAACAGCCGACGCTGAAAACGAAATGGGAATTAATATGTGGGAAGGATGGAAGGGTGGTGCAAGCATCCAAATGAAAGTCAGCACGCATTGCGTTCGGGAGCCATTATGTTATCTTCACCTGGAGGTTTCACTCTCGTTTATTGCAAAAATGAAAACTTGTTTCATTTAAGGTTAAAGTTGTCAACAAAAAAGGCGATAATGATATTTGCAATTATGCTGCTCTCAGTGATACTAAACTTGATATCAGTGACAACAGCATGCTTGCAATTATCATTATCGTTTTCATTCTCGTCGGCCTCTGCACTATCTCTGTTAGATTTCTGGCGGTACCAACAATCGTTCTTTATGACGACATCCTTACCCACGACAAATTATGTGAAAACTGCTGAAATTACACACATTTAAAATCTCTAATCGAGTTTTCGTTGAAACTCTCCTCAGTAGAGCATAATCAGTTGATCATTTATTGGTTTAATCGTTGAATAAAACTAATGTAACCGTACTAAAACAATGATCGCGATGAGGTGGTTTGTCCTTCAAGATGGCACATTAAAAGGTGAACAACATTGCATCTCATCTCTCGTTCATCAAATTTCTACGAACAATTTCATCAATAAATCTATTCGCCCATCTAATTAGTACTCATCGCCTTTCTTCTTCTTAATTTATTCTATCAGTTCATAACTATATTCTCGTGTTCAATACCGTTATTCTGAGTTTCTTTTCGCGAGGAGATTTTTCTGGATTTGTTGATGTTTATGTTTGTCCACTGATAGTCATTCTTTGTTATCAGTGGGAAAGAACTGATAGACGTTTTAAGGACATGCTTGCCTCGAACGCTGTTAACAGCATTTCTCCACGCAGTACTGAACGATGCTTTCATGTGATCATTTCAACCTTGAAGCATCATAAACTATTCGTTTTGATCTTATGGTCACTGGATGTTGCTTTTGCCCGGAATGAAAACATTTGTCAAAATCGGCCGATATACTGACTTTTCTATTTCTTACTCGAAAAAAGTGATTGCTTGTCGCGTTATTTTCAATTGAGAGTGACGAAATTGGATGTTGTTGTCAACAATTGAATGTTACGTCAAAGCTGAGTTGAAGAAGTAGCATTCACAATAGAGGAATGTGAAGATTTATTATTTGCTTGAAGATGTTCAGAATGAAGAAGTCATTCGTTCTACTCATCTGACAGTGTTTTCTTAATATCGTACACAAAACACTCAATTAGCAAACAAAGCAGTTCAAACATTCATAAATGTCGTCATCTCATTCACCTTTCGACAGTTCATTTCATTCATGTTTGAGGTGATTAGTATTACATTGTGTGATTAGGCAGACTAAAAAGCAATTAAGGAACTGGCGAGTAGGTAATATGGATAGGTTTGAAGGGAAAAACTGTCCTGTGTTGTAGCATTTTTCTTTTCTTTCATCCTTGGTATTCCACTGTTCCTTCAATCCCCTCAATTCTAACGATTCCATCGAACAAAATTACTTTCTCGTCAATCATCGTTTACTAGTCGTTTTTTGGTTGTGGCCATTATGATGGTTTGTTCTTATCTTGATTACTCACTGTTTAATTCTTAATGTATTAATTCTTAATGATGGGAATTTCTCATATGCATATCATTCGATAAAGCATTATCATCAAACACCACTTGAGACATAGAGATTAAGATGATGTTTTTTTGAACTGCATTCTTCCTTTGATAGGCCGTTATCAATATGTCTTCTACTGCTTATGATTACCGATACATTATTTTGTAATAATATTGTGGTCATCTTTGTTGGATCACATTTCGATTCATCAGTGGAAAATATTCGCTCTTCATACAGCCATCACAGCGACTTGGGACAAACATCTGATTCATCGTTATTTCTGAAGTAATCTTTCATAAACCACTTCTGTAAGGCATCGTAATTTCGCAAAAGCTGAATGTTTTTTTGCCTTCCGTGATGCTTCATCAGAGCATTAGTCATGGAAAGGCTGATCGAGTGTGAATGTTTATCGTGAAGATGCCACATATACTTCAGTCGTTCTCCTTTCGATCGAATATTTATCATAATTAATCAATTCCGAAAAACTCATCACTCTGAAATCGCAAAAAAATCGCAAATTATTATATGTTTGTGATTGAAATATCTCTACTAGTCCAAAAGTTGAATTATTGCTGTATATGATCAATTTCGTTTTGTGCCTTCCCCTTTTCCCACTTTTGCTTTGCATTTCAATATGGTAAATAGAAATTTTGAATAAAAATCGTGCTTTGTTTACAAAGTTTGCTATTGTTTTGCAGTGCTGTGAAGTGGAGACAGATTTTCATTCGAAATTTCGTTGCTAAGACGAACATTTAAGAAACCTTAAATATTCGTCATTAATAAGTCATATGATAAGTGATCTGATTATGAGTCAGTGTGTGACTGTGAATTGGGCGTTGTGTTTTTCCAATAAAGCACAATAAAATGCTTTATCACTGATAAGTCAGAGATTATCGACGGGCGTTTGGGAGCATCATTTTGTCTTCTGACGTTCCATATCTTAGCATATGATTCGCTTCATCTTTCTAATTAATGACTCCGTTTTCTAAGAATAATTTCCACCATTCATATATATGGATGCGATTCAATGAATCACTATCACTGATACTACCTACATATGCCTTGAGAATAACTTTAAATGTTCGTCATTAATAAGTCATATTTGTTGGTTCACATAACGCTCATTTCTTGATTTACATTCTTGAAAGTGCTTTACAATGATGCCTCCTAACGCTGAGAAGAGATTTCGGTGTTTCATGAAACCTTTGAAAACTGATGGCTCTAATTATTTTTGCGTTCGCATTTTAGTCCCGCTGTGATAAAATCGAACTGATTGTCGTCGATTCCAACAATTTTGACTGATAACTGATCGATCTAGCAAGCATACTGATAATTTTTAATGTTTTTTGCAGTTTCAGATAACGTGTAATGCAATACAGCTGTCTTATAAAGTAATTCAATCCGTTGTTCAACTCGCTGCGAAAGAAATACAGCAATGGTCGTCGTTTCAAAAGTGAGTACTTCTTTCGGAGCATTGGCAATTCCCTCAGCTAAGCTGTATATGCATGTGCTTGGCAGTTTTATTGCAGATGCTGCATGCGATGGATGTATTCTGTTGTGAGCTTTCAGACTGACTCGTTATCATGTACACCTTTTTTCTAAAAGCGTTATTCAATAGAACCACTTGAATTTTAAAGAAAACATTATAACCTAATGAGAAGCTTGGAATGAATTTTGATCACATCTCAAAAGATCAAACTTCGCGATTTCTTTACCTTTTAGTCCAGTTTTTGGAAGGTATCCTTCTTTAGATGCTCGTTTTTGAGTTGACCATTGTCAACATTCACATTAGCGTCACTGATATTTATCAACACTTTTTGTGAAGATCAGTTTTATCGTTTCATTACGTTTTATAAGTTATACTATAAAGCAAAATAATATATGATGAATATCCGGCGCATTGATGTTTCTAAAAATATCGCATTAAGTTTATTGTCGCTATCGTTTGTGCGATGATATTGGGTCAGATAATAGCACTTTTAGTGTTTTAGTATAGTTAAACTTCACGTGTGAATATCTTTGCTAGCAAATATCATAACGAGTGCGCTACAGATGACCTTGAACTGTGCGGTTACTCTTCACATGTAAGAATGCTGAGAGTTAACGTCGAACAAGAGAAGTAACTGATATTCTCCTTCATGAAAATACCTTCCCCGAGAACTATTATTATCAGATTTTCCATCTTTTCTACATCTTTCACCACATTTTATTACCACATACGATATCAAATATTTTCAATAATCTGTTATCAATATAAATGTAATAACTGCTAGTCTTCTGCACGTCACTGAGTACATTCTATCAAAATGTACAGCAGATATATATATATGAACATATCAATTGTATATGTACGCAAGCATTGTATGGAAAGAATAATAATGTGATTTCGAATGACCGACAATTGAGAAAACTTGCGCAAAAAATATTAATGATGGTGATTGACGTACTCATTGATGCTTGCTTGGTAATTCAAATAGGAACATGCCAGTTTCAATAGCACATAGCATGGAAATCGCATTGTTCACCTTAACTATTTTTCGAATAGAAAATACTAAATATGTTCACATGCCCAATGTTCCATTGATTTCTACCACCGTTCTCGAGTTTGTTGACAAGTCGACTGTGAAATTTCCATTTTTGCCTTTTCTTTCATTCAGATCTAATTTATCACTCTATCTTACACTATTTTTTAAGATTTCGTTTAAGAAAACATCAACAGAAAACATGAAGGAAAGATTTCTGTATCAAGGTGTACGTCAATGTAATGATATCATAATAACATCATTAGTTGAAATCAGCAAACGAACTAAAAGGGGTACCTTTACAGAATGCTTCGCACTATGCAATGGAGTTGAACAATGGATTTGTCAAAGATTTCATGTAATAGATAGAAAAGTATCATATAATATTATTGTTTGTATTATAAACAAAACAATAAATGAGTGTTTCATTCGCAGGGAGATTTTCTGTGGATTGAAGTACCCGTAAAGAATCAATTCTCATGTCCGATTGGTGCAAGGGTTATCGATTCGCGTGGTGGCAAAATCAAATTACTCGATGACGATGGCAAGGTTGAATGAATAATTCATTATAATTTATATTGAACTTTAAGAACTCATTCAAACTGCGCTTGATTTATGTGCTCTCTCTAAATGACGTTGTTGTGTTTGAAGGAAACATGGTTATCTCCTGATCAAAAGATTCGTGTTATGCATCCAACATCGGTTCAAGGTGTGGAGGATATGATCCAACTGGGCGATCTTCATGAAGCAGGCATACTCAGGAACCTCTTCATTCGATACAAACAAAAACTCATCTACGTAAGTGCCTTTCACAACTGATTGTGAATCGGTGAATATTCAAACACAGGCCATGATCGCCTAGTTCATTTAAATCGTTATGATGGAACTCTCTTTTAGCTTGTATAAGTTGTTCATAAACGATGATTATTTGTCGATTTCATATTGGCAACTTACGATCCAAAAACGATTAAAGCATTGATAAAATGTATTCATCCAAAAGTTACTACTCTGATTCCCCTTTAAAATCGGTGAATTCATTTCAGACATTCACTGGTTCAATTTTGGTTGCAATGAATCCATACATGGAATTACCCATCTACACTCCAGAGCAAATCCGCCTATACCGAAATCGTCGAATCGGTGAATTGCCACCACACATCTTTTCGATTGCCGATAATGCTTACTCGAACATGAAACGAAACGGTCGCAATCAGTGCTTGATAATCAGGTTCGTTGTCGAAGAGTGGCGCTCGATTATAAATGCTTATCAGTAACGTCTTACGGACGGATTCAGCGAGTTACCTTTAGTGGTTTCAGGTGCATTCATCCATTCTGAAAATAGTTGTCTTCGTAATGCGATATTGAAAGAGTTACGTAAAAACTCAGATTTGCTAGTTATTCTTCTCACTCAAAATGTTCTTTGTTGATTCTGGCTAACTTCAGCGGTGAATCGGGTGCAGGTAAAACCGAATCGACGAAACTCGTTCTACAGTTTCTCGCTACCGTATCTGGACAGCACTCTTGGATAGAGCAACAAATTCTTGAGTCCAATCCCATCATGGAAGGTATGCCATTTTGGCTGGCGTTAATGATGTCTGTCACTTCCATGTCGAATCCATCGAACTCTGTCCAATCGGCCCATGCTTAACTCATATCAGCTGACGTTCTCATTGAATATGACATAACCTCTTATTGCAAATTAGATTTGATGCATATTTGATACTAATTGTAGTGGAATGAAAAACAACATAAATGCACGCATTGAGATTTAAATTCCATTGATATGAGTTATATTATTTGTATTTAAAAAATTTAGCCTGCATTTGTCTGTGACCCTTTCTAAGGAGCACTGTTATTACGATCACTTTTCATCATAGTCCAAAGGATCATAATTAGCTCCGAAAAGATCACCAGTTAGGAATTCGAAGAGAATTTCAGATTCGAGCTGATGATATTCGCTTTGGATAAAGCGTCAAAATGAAATTAAAAAGCCGCTTCTTTGGAACAAGTGATGTTTAATGTGACTGTAATTGTAACTGATTGCAGCGTTCGGTAATGCAAAAACGATTCGAAATAATAATTCGTCTCGATTCGGCAAATACATCGATATTCATTTCACGGGGACGGGTGCTATTGAAGGCGCAAAAATTGAGCAGTATCTTCTTGAGAAATCACGACTCGTTAGTCAAACGTTAGGTGAACGCAACTACCATATCTTCTATTGTCTATTGGCTGGATTGAACGACACCGAAAAGAATGAACTCACTTTGACCAAAGCGGCAGATTATTTCTATCTCACCCAGGTGAGTGCGTCTTATTTCGTGTTAGTTATTACAATGGAAAATGGGTTTTTATACAATGTTGCGGCGTAAGGTTGGCATTATTCACCGGTAGCGTCATTCCTCCATTCTCAGATCATTTTGAGTTGTTCTAAACTGAGCTTTTCTCAGGGTAAAACACTTGAAGCAGAAGGCCGAGATGATGCGGCGGATTTGGCCGAGATTCGCTCTGCGATGAAAGTGCTGATGTTCAAAGATGCTGAAATATGGCAGATATTCAAGATATTGGCTGCGCTACTTCACACTGGAAACATTAAATACAATGGTAATGTCTGACACCATATTCACTGTTAAAATAGTTGTTTTGCGATGCCCTAAGAAATCAAAAAGTTCTCTTCAAATTTGCAAAAGCAGTTCCATAACACATCGCTTGCATGGACTGAAATCTCTAGAAAAGTCATCATTAATTGCTTGATTTTGCAAGAGAGAATATTTCAGCAACCACCGTTAATAATATGGAAGCCACTGAAATCAAAGACAAGTCTAGAGTGAGCCAAGTCGCGAAGCTGTTACAGGTGAGCGATTCTTTATTCGGTGAACTAGAATTTTGGTGCGTAGAATGCTTTGTGCCATGTTATCATGTTCAGAATGAATATTTAGTGGAATGTGCAACGAAAATGTTACGATTAGTGTGTGAGTGTAGTTGGAGGCAAGATAAGTGAACAGAGGTTGAAAAAAGTTTAGTAATTTCTTGCGATTTTAAGCCATATTAAATCGTAGTTGATGATCACATGACAATACTGGAGAAGGTGATGATGACGGCGATACGATGTTAAGGTGAAATAGAAGTTCAGTTATGCATAACGGAAGATTTATTTTGCCTTAAGATCGTATCCTCCTCATCACAATCCAATACGCATCTATCGAAATTCGTGAAAATTTCAGGTGGATGATCGCAGTCTTGTGAATTCACTTACAACTCGAAGTTTGGTTACCCGAGATGAGCGAGTGGTATCATGTCTAGGGCCTGAGCAAAGTTTAGATGTAAGAGATGCACTGGTGAAGGGCATTTACGGACGACTCTTTCTTTACCTTGTTAATCGTATCAATGAAGCGATTTATAAGTGAGTGGACTAAAACATCAATTATTCCTTCTGAATGTTTATCGTATTGTTTGGAAGTGTTGTACCTAGTTGCCTGATCCATTCAGGTGATAGCTGAAATCAATCGAATATCACTGTAAGAAATCTCTTCTCTTTCAGGCCACGTAAAAATGTTCAAAGTCGATACAGCATCGGAGTTTTGGATATATTTGGCTTTGAAAATTTCGACACGAATAGTTTCGAACAACTTTGTATCAATTATGCAAATGAAAATCTACAACAATTTTTCGTGCGACATATCTTCAAACTGGAACAAGAGTATGTTATGAACTACCTACGATTACCTTCTACAGTTAAAATTCCCCGACTCTTGATTTTCTGCAGAATAATTTCGTGGAATTTTCGTTGGTTTGGTTGTAGTAAATGTAGCCTGGTTATGTGTAAAGAACGGAAGAAGTCCACTGCAACAATAGTGTCGTTAAAAAATGAATAGAACGGTGTTGTGAGATATAATAGAACAGGAATCGAGCAATTGCGATTGAGCATACGTTATTGTTGAGTGAAATGAGGGGAGAGGATTTGCAGTGAATACGAAGCAGAAAAGATCAACTGGCGACAGATCGAGTTCACCGATAATCAGGCCGTTCTGGACTTAATCGCGCAGCAAAACTTGAGTATCATGTCACTCATTGACGAAGAAAGCATATTTCCTAAGGTCACTTTCATTTTTTTTTCTGCATTCATCACTGTTCACCATTCGATCTCTAATCATTTCAGCAGTTATTTCCGAGGAAAACTGTTTTCTGATCAGTAGCAAACACTCGTTTGAAACTGCATTGTCACAATACAGCCCACATTATAGTGTGATAATATGAAATCAAAATACGGTCAAACTGTGAATGAATTAACATTCAGCCTAACCAACTGACAAGTTCAGGGTACCGACCAAACAATGCTTGATAAACTGCACGCAACGCATGGTCACAACGATAAACTGTACAAAAAACCGAAATCAAGCTTGAACAAATCATTCGGAATTAACCACTATGCTGGCGTTGTGTTTTATGATTATAAAGGTGAACGAATTCATCAAACTCGTGCTCCTTGTCTTTAAAACCTCATAAATTTCTCTCCAAAACAACATTTCGAATCCTAAAAATTTCACTCATGAATGATTGTGCAGCATTTTATTACATGAAATTGTATACATGACGACCTTCCCACTCATTCAAGAATTCGTCTCGTGAATGCTGTCGATGGAAGTGCACATTACCACAAAATTTAAAACTTCTTCAAGACTTATTTTCTTAAATTTGACTTGTGACTGTTTCTGATTATTGCAGATGATTTCATTGTGAATACGTTGGTGTCAGTTTGCTAAAAACGATCGTGACGTCTACTTTGCAGGTTTCCTCGAGAAAAATCGTGACACTTTCTCAGCTGATCTGCAGACGTTAATTCAAAGCAGTAAGATGAAATTTTTGGTGAATCTTTTCGGTGAAGGTCACGACTTTGACAGTGTAACATCGGTGACTCGTCGGAAGCACATCACCGTCGGAAGTCAATTCCGAAAATCATTAGAATCGCTCATGTCGCAGCTCTCCGCCTGCGAACCGTTCTTTATTCGATGTATTAAACCGAATGAAGTCAAGAAACCACTCGTTAGTATACATTTCTTTTATTTGACCGTACAATCTTCAGATCAACATTCGCAATCGACAATATCGTTAAAAATGAAAATAAATCTTAAAATGCATTAACTTCAGCAACCACGCACTTCAATCTGATTCAGTCCGTAAACATTGGCTAAAACGTTTCAGGTATTTGACAGGGATTTAGTGTGTAGACAGTTGCGTTACTCGGGTATGATGGAAACAATTCGCATTCGTAAGGCTGGATATCCAATTCGCTATGATTACGAAACTTTCGTTCGTCGATATCGTGTATTAGTCAACGGAATTCGTAAGTTCTCTAGTTACTTAGTCCGTTACATTGTGCGTGAAAAGATACAGTAGACTTTTGAGGTGGCGCCGACAGTGGAATGTTCAAATCGCCATGCGCAGTGCTTTGTCTCTGTTCTATTTGTTATCTTATCGCATCGGTTATTTGCTTCTTGCTTATATCGCTTCATCGAGCACGCATGATTAACGAACGTTGAATGAAATGCTATCGTAATGTTTCAGGAAGTGAAACCTTAAAAATTATTATCAAAATTAGCTACGTTGTATTATATTATCGTAATAGATTCAATATTTCAACACTGCTTTCGGGTTCGATCTGTGAGAATTTGAAAAAGAAAATTCTAGACTTGCAGTTAGCAAATATTGTTTGAAAGATTTAGCGAATGCAACCAGAATTGTTTGCAATTTCAGCGGGCAAGGCGGATAGCGTGGAAGCAGCGAAAAAAATATGCAAAACAGTGCTTGGTGGCAAAGCTGATTTTCAGATGGGGAAGACAAAAGTGTTTTTGAAGGATGCACAAGAACTGTTTTTGGAACAGGTGAAGTGACATTTCGTTTTAATCGAGACACTAGAGATGACAACCTCTTTGGCTGCTTCTTTGACATTCTGTCCATCAGACCGATGACGAGCTAGTCAAGTATATTCGTGAAGATATTTGCTACCACGCTAACAAGCGATCCCTCAATTGCATCAAAATTAAACAAGCTTGTATTAAATGATCGTAATTTTCGAATGATACAAGCATCGTTATTAATAATACGATATGAAACAATTCACAATAACAGGCAATGTATCATAAGAAAGGAGGAAAATGTGGGAATGTTATCACTGTCAGTTTTTCGACAGAACCAAATTCGCATAGATCTCGATGCTACTATTCCAATCGAATTTGGTTCTGTCGAAAACTGACAGAAATGATAACATTCACATTTTCCTCCTTCTTTAAGGATACATTGAGCAATACGTAACTGAACGAAGTAC